>VYZR01072303.1:1681-12441 GCA_013400675.1 Oxylabes madagascariensis | reverse complement strand
AGGAAAAAAAATCCATTAACATTTTCCACTTCACAGGTACAAAGACTTTTGGCCTTTTCTCAGAGAAAAAAAAATCTCACATTATTCCCAAATTATCACTCCCACCACCTTGAAAATCATGGGATTTGTTTATTTTACTGAAAACTACAAGACTGCAAACTGGGGGAGAAGAAGGTCTGATTCCAGCCTCTACACCAGCCCCTGCCAACAGCTGCCCCCCTTTTGAGGCCATACACGAAATAAAGGTGTCAGGGGGGGCTTTCCAACCAGGATGGACCAGACACTGCATCTCTGGGTCCCAGGGGAATTCCCAGGGCAGTAATCAGCCACCTGCAGGTTCTGAGGATGCCCTGGATCTCCTTACCTCCAGCCTTCCTCAGAGCCTCCAAGTGCTGATGACACCAAAATCTGCCATGGGGCCGGGAAGGATCTTGGCGGGCTGGGAGCAAGACTCGGGCTTTTCCTTCCAGCTGAATCAGCCTTAAAACTTTTCTGCTCGCTGCAGAACAAAAGTAAAAACCTTTATCCGCAATTCCTTAAGCCCCTTGCGGTGAGCAGGCAAACCTAAGGCCAACAATCCTCGTTGCAGGGAGGAAATCCCGCAGCCGCGCTCCGGGATGCTCCCAGCGACAGCAGGTGGAGCTGCGCGACCGCCGCTGGGACCAGCGCAGCTCGGGCTGCCCAGAGGGACCCTCGGGGCTCCAGCAGAGCTGGGAAGTTTCTGCTCAGTGCTGCCTTTTGAAGGTCTCCTTCCTGGCCACAAAGAAAGAAAGGGAAATGTTTGTTTTTAAGCGAGGTTGGGAGAGGGCAGAACATTTCTGCTGTGTTTTTGCAGAAAAGACGGATGCTCTGAGGTTGGGATGTGGTGTTCAGCTTCCAGCCCCACTGCCACCACAGGCTTCATCTGCTGCCTTGCCTGTAGCACTCAGGGAGACAGCATTTTCCACGGAACTCAGGTAATTGCCAAGTAAATGGACTCTAGAGCATCCCAGCTCCTATTCCCCCACTTCTCCTGGCAGCCCCCCAGGATACCCCCCATCCTAACAGCTCCTGCAAAAGCTTTCAAAGGTCAGAAATGTCTTTCTGCTTGTAACCAAAAGGTAGAGAGCCACAGCTTACCGAGGGAATTTTGGGATTCCTGGGGGCTGTCCCCCAGGGCATAGTAAGAGTTTGCCAGCTCTGAGGCCCCTGAAGAAAGAGCTCTGGTGCTGGCCCCAGCGGGTGTTCCCAGAGGTGCTTTTTTAGACACTCGCTTTGGTAAGTTATAAAACTCCCTTACAAAGTAAGTGATTACAATTAACTGAGGTTTTATAGATGTGGAATGCTCTTTGATGGTGTTTGGCTCACAGGAAAGAATGAAAAAAAAGACTGATTCATGTGTGCCAGGGCCAGCCAGGCCAGGCTGACCTTGCAGCAGATTCATTCATCTCCCCCACCACATGCTCAACACACCAGCACCCCAGGTTGCGAGAAATTTTATAGAAGAATAAAGCAATAACTGAAGTGTAATAAGCTCACACACAGCCCTCCTTAGTTTAATTTTTAACTGTGAGAGTGACAATCAACCAGCAGAACAAAACATCTGCGGGGGGTGGGTGGATTTGACATCCTCAACGGATCAGATCCATGTCCTCCTGTGGGATTTTTCAGGGGTGGCAAACTCAGCTTCTGGGGCAGGCCTGGCTGACACCCCAGTATCTGACATGGGCATACCTAAAACATTTTTAAAAGAAGCACATTTAAAGATAAACTATCTGCATGCTGTTAGATTTAACTCGCTTCTTCTGCAATAACTGCAGTGCAGTTACATGTACACTATGCTGAGCTGTCTCACCATCCTAAGAGCCTCAGCACGGGGCTGGGTCCCACCCTGAACTATCATAGCAGCCCTGCACACCCTGGCAAGCTTGGATGAAGCTGCTCTTCAGGCCAGGCCCAGGCCATCCCAATTATCATCTAATTTATGGGCTCAGGGCAGCCAAAATGGGAGAAGGTTTTTGCTCAAGGCACATGTGAGTCAACATATGATTGCAATGGCTCCTTCTCACATTCACATCTCTGGAGTGCTTCTGCCACACAGTAACAGTAGGGAACTGGCTGTTTTCTCCACGAGCATAACCACAGCCTAACATTGCACGAAACACGTAGGAACAAAAATAAAAGCGTGCTCTAACCATGTTGCCGCTATTGTTCTTCCACAGGATTTTCATCTTGTGGCAATTTCTGAGGGAGTTGAAGTCTTTGTGGTTTCTTGCATTTAAGGGGGAAAGAAGATCAAAGCACGACACCCTCTGAGATCTGGCCTGGGTGACACTGTCCCCAGATGACTTGGTGTCGTGTGACACTGCATCCTGCAAAACAGGCTTTAGCAAGGCAAGACATGCAAGTGGCTCAGTGCTGGCAGCCCCGCCGTGGGGATGAGCAGCAGGACAAGGTGGGGAGAGGCACCTGAGCCCTCCATGGGGTGTGGGGGGAATTGACAGCTGTGTCCTGAGTGAGGGCAGCACAATGTCCTGAAAAGCCCATCCTTTGAGACTTCTACCCTGCTGTATGCCATCTGCCCTGGGACAGGCAATTCCTTCGCACCCCAGGTCAGCTCCCACTCCACCAAGAAAGAGAGATTTAAAAAGTTTCTTGAAGGAAAACAGCCAGGAAAGCTGTGGGCTCCCAGGGTGTGTGTCTTGCAGTGCCTTGTCCACCTCCACAAGCTGCAGGCACCCAGCCCCTGCACTTCCAGCACACTTCCCTGCAAGGCCCCGAGTAACCTGACCCAAAATCAGCACTGATTACAGCAGGAAGTTGGACCAGAGATCTCCTGAGGTCCTTCCAGCCTGATTTACTCTGCGATGCTACTTTTGTGTGCCACAGAAGGTCATCCCAGGCCACCACTGCCTCTTCCTATGTGCTTGCCTTAAAGGTTAAATCACTTGGTGCTCCAAACCTTGACACAGAGGCTCGGCAGGCAGATTTCTCCTGATATTTAGCTTATCCCTTCTACCAGCTCAGCTGGTACAGATCACTGCCTGAGCTAGCACAGGATCTAGAAGAGCCCATGCATCACAGCTGACTCAAGCCCTGCCTTCCCCAAGACTTCTTCCATTTGAGCCAAACCAGAACAAACCCACGTGTCGCAGAAACATTTTGCTACAATTGACCAGAATGATGCAGAAAATCCAGGGCTTAACTCCTGAACCTCTGTTAAGTTTCCAAGGCTGAAGCCTGAGGGAACAGACGTTAAAACCCTTCATACAGCAGCCTCAAGAGCCAAAGTAGAACTTTGAGCCTGGGAACTTTGATCACTTTGGTAAACAAGCAGGCACGGATTGGGAGACTGGAGAAGGACTCCTCTAACATCCTGGTCTGCCCATAAAATAAAAGAATAGCCTGTACTTTTAAGAACTTTGCATGTTTTATGACATTATTGTCTGTAAACCTTCTTAGTTTCCTAAGTAATCAGAAAACCGACGCCTTTAATAGAAAACGCACCATACTCGCTGCAAGAGCAGAGAATGAAAATTGGTCTCCTATGCAAATAGTTCAATTATAACCAAGCACAAACACTGGAAAAGGTCAGGTTCCCAAAAGGATGTATGTTTACATTATAAATAAGGAACTGGGAAACAGGAACAATATGACAGCTTTACTACTTGGGAGCTGTGACTTGCAAAGGTGAACTGCAGTTTCACAATGGAGCTCAAGGTGTGACAAACTCCCAGTGGTGGCACTGTGCTGCTTGCTTTTCCTTTCTTTTTTTTTCTTTTTTCTTCTTTTTTCTTTTTTTATTGTGAAAACCTGCAGAAAGTCTTATCCTTTTTCACAAAATCATGAGGCTGAATCCCAGAAAAGGCGGCAGGGTTTTTTTTTTTGGATTTGTCTTGGGTGTTTGCTTAGTTGACCTGAAATCAACACAAACAAGTCTGAAGAAAGCAGAATTTGTCACGTAAATTCTTCACTGAAGACAAAATAGTGTCAAGGATGGGTCTACATCCTCAGGTATGAGTAGAAATCAGTTCCTTGTAACTATTTTTTAACTCCTTTTGGTCCCCAGTCAAGGTTTGTTAATGCAGTCTGGCTTTAAGTCATTTGAGCTTTCTTGGAGTAACAAAATCAACACCACTAAATATTTTACTATGTATAAGTAATCTGTTACAGGCAAGTAATGGAGGCCTACTATAGCTTTGAATTAATGTATAACTTAAATAATGGCTAGCCTAGTGCTGGTGTGCTGGTTTACATCCAGGAAGGCTTTAGGCAAAAGCAGGGCATGATGGGTATGGTTGAGTAATACAACAGAAAGAAAGAAAGCCTAACATAAGAAGGAAAGCAAGCCCAGTATAGAGAGTTATAAGACAGGAAATACACAAGGAAATATAAGAAAGCTTGCTATAAGCAAAGACGGAAATTTCTCTCTGTCACCTCCCAGGAGGAGCCTCAAGTTTTGAGGGCTGCAGGCTGAGCACACAATGCAGCTCTGAACTCCCAGCTGCAGGAACAGGTCGAGACTGGAGATAACGTGTCACAAACACCGTGTAGGTGTAGAGCACTCATCTCAAGAAACATTAAAATGAGCTCAAGCGCCCAGCAGTGAGCCATGAGTGCTCTGCCCCTCAGAGTGCAGGAGCAGCACTCTCCCAAGCCATCCACACGCACTCTAACACACACTTGGAGTGGGTGCTCCCAGACACAAAGCAGTACCCATATTCCTGGTGTCCCATCATCCATGCTCAACTCCTCAAAAAACAGAGATCTTTCAGGAATATTGTGTCTGTGACAACTTGTCCTGAGGAAGGCAGCAAAACACCTCCCATGGGACATGGAGGGCCCTGTCCAGGGACACCTGTCCAGCCTCCCTTTGCCCAACAGAGGGTATGTTGTCAGCTCTTTGTGGTTCAATCTGTTTTGCAAAGCAAGACAGGTGGTGATTGCACATGATTCATTTTATCAGCATATTTTCAAACTGCATTATCAAAGTATTTTCCAAGTGCCATTTTACATGTGGAAAAAATTGAAAGACAGAAACCAAGAATCTTCTCTTTTGATATACTAAGTTAGATATTCATTGATTTCAGTGTTTCTTTGGGAAAAATCCATGTGAGGAAAAACTGTACCAGTACTAAGTGACAGAAGGAGCCCACACGAGCCAGTGCCTCTAACTCCTGAATCAACTCCCCTACCTCCAATTAATCAGCATAATCACCAAATTTCCAGCTCACTAAAATCACATTAAGTATTGCAAACTTTCCTGAGCACTTTCAAAGCTGAATATAATTTCCACTTTGAAACAAACAGACCCAGATGTACAGTGCCTCCTGCCTAAGGCCAAACTACCAACAACATGGTTATTTTATGTCCCCTAAACTGTTCAATGTGTTTTAAGCTTTGGGAGAGTTTTGGCCCAGGTATGTCCCTGCTCCCAAATGCAGGTTCACCTTGCAGCTCAGAGTGACTGCAAAGGTAAAAGGACACAGATCCAGCCAGGCTCTGAGCCTGCCTCCTCTCCCCACACACTCTGCTGCAGTTTCAGCTTTCCCTGGGACATGCAGGGATCAGCTCCATCAGGCACATTGGATCAGACTGGTTCTTTGCCCAGATGCAAATGTCACACACAAACCAAAACTAGCTTATTGGAAATGTAGGCCAGTGAGACAGACCTGCTAATGCAGGAAAACTCAAGCATTGAAAATACCCAGAAGAAGAAAAGGGATGGCCTGGGGTGCTGAGTAATAGAGTGTCTTTTCTCCTCAGAGTCTAAAGGAGAACCAACAGTCAGAGACAAACAATCTTGCTCCGGCTGAAAGAGGAATTAGGGACTGCTTCTAAAAGTAAGGACCCACCAGTAAATTCAAAGAGATTCAGCAAGGATCACAGAGCAGTACCCAGGTCACTTGGACTCGGTGATCTTTGTGGGTCCCATCCAACTCAGGATATTCTATGACTGACAGCAGTTATTTATTATGGGCTCATACAAACTTCAGCAGGGCTCTGTTTACTCCTCCTCCTCTCCCACACATCACCTAACACTGCTGTGCAGCATTTAACAGCTTCAATCCCAGATCCCCAGAGGTGGCTGCACACCAGAAGGGTGAGTATCTGCACACAGCACATTAAATGCACACGTGTCTGTCTATGCATTAACCACTGCTCCAGGCTGGCTGCAGAACGACATCTGTGTGACACTCAGTGCCAGCACTACACAACCATTTGAGAAGCTTGAATGAAGAAAAAGCACAGATGTTTTCCAAAATCCTTCAGGACATTCTGACTGTTACCAAGAGCTGGACAGGCTTTCCCATGGTAACATCACAGCAGAGAGTAATGCAGAAGTAAAGGAAGAGCTGGGGTCTGAGCTGAGCTGCCAGCATTCCAGCAAGTAATGTTATTTCAGTAAGGAGCACAAATGCAGATGCTGTTCCTGAGCAGAACAGAATCCTTCCCCACCAATTCTTTACATGGAGCTTGAATTTTCTACCATCTCTCCCACAGTAAATGAAGTTATTTGTGTGATTTTTGCTACTGTATCAATTTCCTCATAAGAAAAAAAAAAAAAAATAAGGGCAGGTTTCGGTGCCTCTTGCACCCAGGTCTCTGTCGGACTGCAGTCACTTGGTCTCCACGTGTAGTGGGAGATCCACAGGATCCACAGTCCATGGTGGGCCCTGTGCCACACAGAGCAGTGGGGGTGCTGCAGTCAGGATCCCTCTGGGAAGCCCAGGGAGGGGAATCCTTTGCATGTCCATTATAGTTGCAGGTGCTCACAGCAGCAAAGCCATTTTGCAAATGCTAATCTTGTTTTATCCCACCCTGCTTCTCCATCATGAAGACAAAGGCTTGCCAACATCAGTGTGTGTGCTGAAATGAACTAAGACCTCAAAAAACTTCCCACCATCCACACAAAATCAGAGGACCAAAGTGATCCCTCTCCAACAGGTCTTCAGCTCTCCTAGAAATGCACAGTGTTTTGCCACATCTTTTGAACAAGTTTGTTTGTGCAGAGGAAGGAGGGGCAGGTTCTAATGCAGTTAGCTCTGTGCTTGAAGAGATGCAATTAAAGAGTGAAAGCCAAATTACACTTCAGTGCCACATATTAACTCAACATATTCAAAAGCTCTGAGGTTTTACCAATAGTAAAAACAAATGTACTTGGAGCAATATAAACCTGTATTGCCACATTGCCACAGCTTCTTTCCAACTAAGAAAAAAACATCATAGCGAGTCAGTGCAGAAGAAAGCCTTTGGGTTTGGTTTTGGGTTTTTTTGTAATGAATCTTATCTTACAAACAAACAAAAATAGGAGATTGGTAACTCTTTCTGTGCTTTTCTTTCCTCCTTTTCTTCAACTGCTGTCAGGCCCTATACACAGCATCTTAATACAAATATTCATGTATCACTAATACAAATATTTATTTTACATACTGAGCTAGAACCAAGGAGTTCTCCGTCACAGGTAGTGCTCTCACTGGGATCGGTGCTGTGGAAATGTAGAAGTACTAACTAGTTCCTGACCACATTAGAGATAAAAGCTACCCAACATGAAAAGCTCTATAGGACCACCTCAGTTCCTATGGAGCTGAGTCAGAAATAACTTGTATTCCTTATCTCTAGTCCATGAGATCCATAGGCAGAGCACATAGGTCCAGCCAGCAGAGTTGCTCTTCTGGCCATGCCACGTCTCTTCGAGGTTTGGTCCACTGTCCAAAGTGCTTCTACTCTCTGTTTTAATTGAGAAAAATGCAGAGAGTGCCTCAGGCTCCGTTTGTACCAACCTGCAAAGCAATTCAGTTACAGTTTAACTTCTGCTTGAAAATGAGGTCAAGAGGTGAAGCCTCCAAGTCAAGGAGAAGTCCTCCAGCAAGCATATAGTTATTGGGTGCACTACATAAAATCAGCTATGCCATCTCTAAGCACAACCTTATGATTCATCACGTGCACGGGTCTTTGCAGTCTGTTGAAGACAGCTATTGTCCCTGGAAATACCAGCTAAATTGGGTAAGAATGTGATGACTTCGTTGTATTCATTAGGTGCTTTCTCCTACCAGATGTGGTACTGGGCAGCACAAATTTTGACCCAAAAGAAGCCAAACTGGCATGTCAAAGCTTGCAGGGATCTGTATGCCCTCAGCTCGAAGCCATCAGTTGTTTTCACTCTGCCAGGTCTTTTGGGACTCTAAAAATCTCCTGAGGCATCCAAAATACAACTTTACAGACTGTGACATCCCTCTCTCTATTGTCTACAAGCAGGGAAAGCCCTGTTGCCCCTCACAAGTCTCAGAACTTGCCATTCACTCTGAAAAGCACAGAAGACCTCAGGCAAAGCCTCAGAGAGCTTAAGCAGAGAGGCACTTACTGTTGGCTTGTTGAAGGGCAAAGGCACCATGAGTGACATTTGCTAAAGCAGGGCACTGTCCAGAGAAAAGCACAGCACCCACCACACTGCAAGAGACCTGGGTACAAGTGAAACAAGCAGATGTGGTGGTACCTCCACAGGACTCCATCCAGCAAGGGACATGAGCTGTCCTTGTTCAGCTGACAAGGGGACATCAAAAATGCTGAAGCTGTGAGTCATGGTTTCATCTTTTATCTGATCTCACACTTCTGTCAGTCAGTATCTTAACACAATCTCGAGCTTTTCTTGGTAAACATTTCCACAGAGCAGCCGTGGTATGTGCTAACTCTTTCCATTTGCCCTTTGTATTTCCCAGGGTTGCAGGCGATTTCCCATTCAGCAGCGAGGCTGAGGAGGCTCCCCTGAGGATATTGCCAAGCAGAGCATGTTTTTCTCTCTCTCCCTTTCCCTGTGGTGATGGTTCTGCCCTGCCCTTCCCATCCCTCAGCCCAGTTAGACAAGTCAGGCAGTCTCCAGGCTGACCCTGCTCTGCCTCCCTTGCCCCCTGCACATCACCTTCCAGCATTTACCATGACACAACAAAAGTGCATTTCTCCAGAAAAGCTCTGCCTGACCCACACCTGCCCACGAATCCTCCTCAGAACCCATTTTCCAAGCTGGGTGGAGGTATTTCAGTAGGCTTACATTGTTCATGTGGCCTTCACCCCCAAGATTGCAGAATGAGCTGACAATCCTTTGTATTTCCTGTGATCCATGGAAAAAATGGGGACTTGACAATTATATCTGGATTTTTTTACAAGATATTTCTGCATCTTTGAAGAACTATTGAGCCTGGGAATTAGCTGTCAATCTAAATAACATTTAACTGGAAGATTTCTCTCTCCACCCATCTCCAAACATCTGGGCAGATCTTCAGCTGATGTAAATCCATGTAGCTGTGCTCAGTTACTCCAGCTGAGAATCTGGCACGTCTTATAGTTCTTCCAATATTAAAAACACATTCTCTTTTTATGTAAGCACAAATACCTATGTGATGTTCTTTGCATAATTTTGCACCTTTTTTGGTGCAGATTAGTGTCCCCCAAAGAGACGGGTAAGTAAAATGGTTCCAGCACTCAGGCTTTGGTCAATCCCTCGGTTCTGTGTTCCTTCTGATTCTTGTTTGCATCATTGTTTTAATGATGTGAAGGGTACATGAAAAAATCCATGTATGGGGAAGGAACTGATGAAAGACCAAATGCTATTTACAGATGACAGGCAAAGTACTTGGAGTTAATACCAGCAGAGCCAAATAAGGCCAGTTGAGTTACACGGGTGCCATTCTTGAGTTGAGAAGCAGGTTTTGTGTATTTGTAAATCTTATGTGCCGGGTCACTGCACTGAAATATATCCACAACCATTGAGATAATGGTTATATGCTCATTTACATCAGAGGATGAACTGGCCACCTATCTAAATATGGAAATGTATTCATCTCCCTGAGATTACCCCACAAATTTGTCTTAGACTTTGGTCACATGAAATTGACTTCAAAAGCTCTGTGTCACTGTCATACTGGAGCTGCTCAAAGCATAAAATCCAAGCTCTAGTAGTCTTTTCCAGCATCCCTGCCCTGTAGTCGTGGGAATCTGGGGAAATCTTTCTTCCCCAGCTGTGAACCTCTCCATCAGAAGACTTTTCTCCTGACTTTCACTGCTTTTTACATTATTTGATGGGCATCC
Organism: Oxylabes madagascariensis; assembly: GCA_013400675.1. Classification (NCBI taxonomy): domain Eukaryota; kingdom Metazoa; phylum Chordata; class Aves; order Passeriformes; family Timaliidae; genus Oxylabes; species Oxylabes madagascariensis. The sequence goes on along the minus strand of VYZR01072303.1, from coordinate 2,376 downwards.
CTTGAATACGAGGGCAGACTTGCTTGATGACTTCTGAATCTTGACTGCAGTACATCACTGTTTTTCACAATGGTTGCTGAAACAGCTGCATGTTAACTACTACATAAATCTCCTATTTCCCCCAAACACAGACAGCTTGGAATCTTCTTCTGTGTGACTATAGAGTTTTTCCTTCCCATCAGTCACACTAGATAAGTTATTAAAAACAGTGCTTTTAATAAATCCCAGAAAGCTATGTATTTCCAGTACATGTCTGGCTAGCAAAAAAGGCTCCTTTTCAGCAGTGCCACATGCAAATCTTCCATCATCTGCCAGGAAAACTATACCTGTACTCAAAGCATCAGAAGTGAGTGAACTAAAAGAAGAACCTGTGCATATTTCCTTTTCCAACCAACCTCCAGCTGCTTCAGAAAATTTACTAGGAATGAGATTTCTACGCATTTTAAAGCCCACAGGATTCCACTGTCAGNTTTTAACTCATCAATTGAGTTAAAGAATGGTCCTCTCAGCTGGCAGACTTTACTACCCCAGTAGCCATGGTTGCCCTGAAATTACTGGTGACAGCATCATGCCTTGCAAATAAAGCTGTTTGTACGTGGCATTTCTTCCCCAGGGGCTATCAACTGTCAGAATTTCTATCTTTTCATACTGCCTCTTTTCCCAGCTCAGCATCACACCATGGGAGATGCTCCAAC
>VYZR01072286.1:13030-26243 GCA_013400675.1 Oxylabes madagascariensis | reverse complement strand
AGGCTCTGTGAATACCCACATAAACCATCACCACTTGTATGAGAGTTGATCACAGGTGTGGGCCAGATGTCCCTAACTTAATATGGTTACCCTTGAGCAAGCCATGTGTCTATGCCCTAAGAGGAGGAACAACTCAGTGAAGATGCATCATCATCTATCCATACTGAAGGAGATTCCCACAAATTCTTCCTCCTGAAGGATCCAGATGCGTAGAGAGAAACAGAATTAAGTGGTCCCAGATACTTCATTCACCACAGAGCGCTCTAAGGAACTCAAAGATCCCAGAGCAGAGGAAGCTGAAGTGCACAAGTTTGGATTGAGCCCAAGAAAGAAATATTACTTGTGTGAAGTCTTTCACAAGTGTTGGAAGGAAAGAGCTTTTGAAAACAGCAGCTAATATCTGGGTATTTCCTCCATTGCCACCACCTGAGTCTTTCCAAAAGAAGTACCAGGCGACAACCCCAGGAGNAGCAAGCCATGTGTCTATGCCCTAAGAGGAGGAACAACTCAGTGAAGATGCATCATCATCTATCCATACTGAAGGAGATTCCCACAAATTCTTCCTCCTGAAGGATCCAGATGCGTAGAGAGAAACAGAATTAAGTGGTCCCAGATACTTCATTCACCACAGAGCGCTCTAAGGAACTCAAAGATCCCAGAGCAGAGGAAGCTGAAGTGCACAAGTTTGGATTGAGCCCAAGAAAGAAATATTACTTGTGTGAAGTCTTTCACAAGTGTTGGAAGGAAAGAGCTTTTGAAAACAGCAGCTAATATCTGGGTATTTCCTCCATTGCCACCACCTGAGTCTTTCCAAAAGAAGTACCAGGCGACAACCCCAGGAGAAGACAGAGAAATTCTCTGCTCCCTACTACCCAGGAAGAGCCAGAAGGGAGCAAGGATCGTTCTTGTAAGATCTAACCCCTCTGCTCCCTCCATGAGTTTGTCCCCCTCTCAGTGCTGACTGGAGCCACCCCCAGTTTGTGACCTTCATCCACCTCTGCCTCTCCAGAAACTCCTACTTTTCTTTGGAAAAGGTGCCATTAAACAGCAGCACCGAGATGGGTGAATTACCTCAGCTCTGTGCTGGGATGAAAAAGCCTGAAGCATCACAGTCCACTTGCCAGGCTTGGCTCAGAGCATGGTATTAGAGATTTCCCAGCAGTTACTTCTGGAGATCAGAAGGGCTGGAGAACTGAGAAGACCATGGAATTGCTGTTTCTTACAGGACAACTCTTCCCACAGCATACCAAGAAGAAAGTAGTATCTATAGCTTGTGGGACATGGCGTCAAGGTCAGTTGGGGTCTGGCTTGTGCTCAGCCTGGCCACAGCCTCTTTCCCTGGCTGAAAAGCCCTGAGAAGCCAGAGGAATCCAGCCAGGGCTGTGCTGCAGAGGTACAACCCAGGAGCTGGAAACCTGCACAGATGGTGTCTTTGGAGAGCAGGCTGTGTCTGAATGCAAGCTGAGCAACGAAAGGAAACATCCCTGCGTGGGGTCTGGTGGACTCATTGTATTGCCAGTCACTATTCTCTCTGACTTGGCTTCTGCTCCCAGGTTGATATATCCAATATTAATGAGGCATTTATACTTCATCATGGAGCCCTCTAAGAACCTAAATTTACTCCTGATGGAGTGTACTGTTAAATTAATGAATATAATTTTCATTTTTGTTTTGGGTTTTTTGGGGGGAAGGATGTTGTCAGGCGGGGCTTTTTTTCTCCCCTCTGGAACAATATAGCAAACAGCAGCAAGCTGGATATTTTGTGCAGCCCACAGTCCAGCTAATCAGCACAGCTGGCTCTCAGTAAGCCGGAGCATGTGCTTGCACAATATCATGTGTTTCTCAGAATACTCTGGGAATATCAGTGACATGGGGAGTGACAAGAGTATCAGGGACACTGGGACAAAGAGAAATTAACTGTGAGCTGGTGAAAACCACAAGAGCAAATACATTTTCCACTCTCATGGTCCTTCCTGAGTCAAATGTCCAAGCCACAGAGTTTGTTGACCTGCAGCATTTGTTTTCACAGATGCTAAAATACAGTAATAGCCAAACGCATCGTGTCTCATGTGTGGTGGCTGCCATTTCACCACCATGGGTGAATATTTGCCCCCCTACACAAAGAGGAAGAACCATTACATCAGTTCATCCCATGTGACAGAGAAGGCAGTCCTTCCTGCTCTGAATACTAAAGGAGTATGAGTCTTAGGGAGAAATAACAGGAGTAAAGACTCCTCTTGGAAGAGCTGAGCTGGAAAGAAAGCTCAGGCTCACGGGGGCTTATTTCACATAAGCAAATAATAAAGAAAACCCCCAATCTGCATGCATGCACTACGGTAGGAGCAGAAAACTATATGGACCTAGAAGTGTATCTGGCCACAATAATGCAGAGATTTTAAAACACTCAGGCACACAGGCTCATTTGTTCACAGACCCAAGCTGGAGATCCTCCTGGCAGAAGAGACTGTCAGGGATGTACAGAATTATTTCCTTTCAGTTTTGCATTATGACCTTGCGGGTCTTTAACACCAGGATTTCAATAATGTTATCTAGTGAGGAAAAGAAAGTGCAAAGTTCAAACAGGCTCGAATATCACAGATGATTTATACTCTGCTTGCCAAGACTCTCGCTCTTGCAGCATGCTCCTCCAGAAGGCAGCAGAAGCCAGTTTTGTGCATCTGATTTGGTGAGGTGTAGAGGGGGGGACAAAGGATCATCTGTGCATCTTTTCAGTATGAAGCCTGCTATTACCTGCCTGCTCTGGATATCATTGCTCTCTTAGGAAGCATGCCTGGACTACAGAGGAGGCATGAACTGCATTAATTCTTCCCAGCGTCTGGGTATTCAGTACTCCTTAGTGCTAATATTTACTGTGCATAATTGTATCACAGCAGTGGACACTGGACATACCAGCAGCTGTGCAGGGAATATTTAGAGACACAGCTTTTAAGGGCAGGGAGGAGTTTTGAGATTGAAGGACAGATATTTTGAACAGATAGATCAGAGCACAAATCATTTCACCATAAACTGTCATTAGATTTAAGAGATGGAGGTGACTTCACCTCCCACAGATATCCAGTGCTCTCTAAAGATTTATTTGAAGCTGAAATGGAGTTAAAGATTTCTTTGTAGCTCTGATGACTTCTTGTTTTCCCCCATTGTTTTATGTTTTTTTCTTTAATAGAAGTGTGCTTTTTGAACTATGACTCATTGCAAGAGGTGGAGCTGGTGGAAACTCTATCAGAGGAGTAACAGAAACCAGCATGTGCCCTGCTGGGGAATGCACATGGTCTCAACATGGAGAGCAAACCACATGAGACAATGCCATTATTCTCTCCTGTCTCCATCAGCTCAGGCTGTGGGGTCTGCTCCTCCCACTGAGGACTTTGGCCAAAATCCCAGACACAGAGTAACTGCTGCGGGGGGTCTCTCATAGCACATCCTCACACTGTTTTTTGTCAGGACCAACTTGAGTTCTCATCAGAGCTGAGGATTTTTGCCCCTCAAAATCCTCAGATGAGTGGCAAAACTTTTATCCCCTGTGAATTCCAACAAAAATAATTTGTCTGCGCCCATGCACAGCACACCATCGCCCCCCTCCAACAGACCTGAACTGGAAGATTTCTGACCCAGCACAGAGCACACCCGGGTGTTGGTGGGGTCAAGAGCATTGCCAAGCTGCTGTGCCAGCCCCTTGCAGCTGCTGTCCCCAGTGCCTGCCTCATCCTGCCGTGTCCTCAGTGCCAGTCAGCCCCTTTGCAGGCAGGTGCCCGGCACGATGCTCAGCCCAAGCTGTGCACTAGGGCTTTTTTCTCCCTCACTGCAGGCAGCATGGTAATCCAATAAGCAAAGTGATGTTTTGAAGGCTACAACGTCAGCAGAGGGAATGTAGTAGCAAGGAGGGGAAAGTGTCATGCCAGCGAGCAGCTTTCACTGCGTGATGTGAGGCAGGGAAAGCTTCCAGAGGAAAAATGCCACTCCCAGCTAAAAATAAAGTCAGTCCAGGAAGCCTAAATCTAACAGCTTGTCTGCTGCTAACTGAAGCAGCAGTTTAGCTGAGAGAGAAGATATTGATCAGCTTCTGCAAGGTGGTAACAGAATGCCTTCTGCATTTGAATACATTTCGTATTTACTAGTTTGTGATGAAGTACAAATTGTGAGGACTTGGCTGTTTTGACAGCAGGATGAGATAATTTCATGCGAATTGTAGAGTTGAAAGCTCAAGATGACACCTATCTGAAGGGAATGATTTCCTACCTGAGAGATGGAGGCTTTGGGTTCAGAAACCTGAGTTCTGCTTCACAGATGCCTGCAAGGGCTGGGTGTTGGTGCTTGACTCTGTCCTGAAACTGATGCAGGGTTTCCCTCTACCCTCTCCGCCTCCGCTGCAGAGAAAACTAAGGCTTGCCTGCCTTGGTATCGTGGAGGCTACATGGTGCCCTGCTTACAAAAAGAACTTCCCTCTGAAGGCATTAAAGCCTGCCTTTAGTGCACAACCATTATTGAAGTAGTGACGGCATCACCCTTTTGCAGGCTTCTCAGGGACAGTGACAATCTCACTCTTCATAAAGGCTACTGGGGGGCGGGGGGGAACTTAAAAGGCGGGGAACTGTGAGAGACGTTTATTATGCAAACAAGCCAAAATAGCTAATGCACACATTGCATTGGAACGAATACATGACCAAAATCACTCTGGGGACCTTCCTGTCACTTAACAGCCACTCAAAGTTATGTCCTCAAAGTTTATGGAGCCATTAGCAGTTCCCAAGCACGTTCAGGCTCTACACTCATTTGGGAGCTATATGAAATACCTACAATGCAAAGTCCTGTGTACATCTGTAGCCTTCGTGGACTGCCTGTAATGTCACTCACAACAGTGAGGGGCCATCAGGTTTCCACATACGGAGAATGAAGTGACAGAAAGGAGCAAGGAGACCACATCGTATCTGCACAAAGGACAGATCTTCCCTTTATATTTAGCAGCTTATGTCAGATATTCTCATTCTATTTTATCCTAGAAAAGCCCTTAAAGAAAACCACTGTTGCGGTAGAAATCAGCACCACAAAATTCACCAGAAACGATGCATCTGCTTCCATGAACTCCCTCTGACAGTGCAGGGTGCTGTGAACAGGAGAGGCTCCTTTAAGAGAACAATTTGCAGCAAGATTACTGCTAAGCCTTTTTCAGAAACACAGACATTTCCTAGGGCAAAAGAGGTTCCTGGTACAAAAGGTGGAGGGAACCTTTTGTCATGATAATCTCAGTCATTTTCGCAACACACCAGATTCCCGGCAGCGTGGCGAGTACAAGCACATGAAACTCGAAGCCTGCTGGAGTTGCAGCAATGGGGAGAGAAAAGCTTAACACTCATGGCACTGTTCCCCGTATTCAAAGGCTCTCAGAGGAAACCGCCAGGAAAGCAAATATGGTTTTAAGCGGGAATGTCTCCAGAGACATAGGGATCTTTTTACTGGATGTTCTGAATACAGTTGTGAGTCTCAGAAATCCTGATAAGAAAGTTCCTGCTGAGATGTTCTGTTGAAGTTAAAATGTCTGTACGGAGCCACGGGAAATCAGCAAATAAAATGTGCATTAGAGACTCACCATGCACATTTTCAAGTCTTTGGAGAATTATATTACGTGCAGAAGAGGAAGAAGAATTTATGGAGATTTACAGAACTGGTAAACATATTTATTTTGATTATGAATATCGTAACCATGTGTGTTGTACAGGAGTACTAATCCATGCTTTAAGCTGTGAGGATTTTGCTGTGTTTTCCTTGGCTGTTAATAAAAAATAAGAAAATTGCTTCATTGATTTGTGACCTCATCCCCTTTACTCAGCCATGACCCCTTTACTCATCTCCTGCATTCAGCTGTGACTCAGAGATTTCCAAAGCATGAGGACTCTCTGTTCCCAGGATATACCTTTAATCCACCTCTAATTTTAATGAACTAGAAACGCAACAAGGAACAGAAAAAGGTGATTGAAAACCAGGTCAGCTTCTCCAGAGGTTCTCTGATGGCTGGGGACTGGGAAACCCAGCTAGAGCATAACAGTAGGCTGCTGCCATGGTGCCTGCAACTCATTTAGGCACAGAAAACTCATTTTAGCCCAGAAGCATCCTGTGTGTCAAAAACCAATTTTGGATGTGCCTTTAGCACACGAGGCAAACAGTGACACTCTCAAAGCGCTTGTATGCATACCGTTTTTATCTACTGTCATCAAAAATGTAAAAAGGGGACAGGAAAAAGAAGAGATTTGAGGATTTCAGTATGTGCAAAATCAGTTTTATGTTTTGTTCATGAAGGGAGAAACTGACACAACTTCCAGGGCTGTGGGCTAGGTATCCAGTGGATAGAATCACAGAATCATTAAGGTTGGAAAAGACCTCCAAGACCATCTAGTCCAACCTTGCCCTAGAGGGTAAGCCCAGGATCAGAGAGAAAGAACAAAACTGAGGTCACAGCCACCAGGCTTCTGCCTGCAGTAGCAGAGGGGAGAAGACAAGCAGAAAGGAGGCATTCACACCATGCAGTTCCATGGTGAGGGTAATGTGGTGCTGCCTGCACCAGCTGCCTTCCCGGCTTTCCTCCTCCACCCTGTCCTGAAGCCACCTTGGGCAAACCATTCCCTGTGCAGCTGGGGCAGCTTCATTCCTTCATTCATGAACCTCTCCATAGCACAACTGGGGAGTGGGGAAAGAAAGGGACAGCCAGTAACAAATCAAGGTCTAACAAGTGCAGGACAGCAGAAATCACTGAGAGATGTTTGCAAAACACCAATGCAACTATGGGCTGCAAATTGTGCGGGGTCAGAAACAGACCTTGCTTCATCAATCTGTTTTTGGAGAAGAAAATGGACATTTGTGGGGAAAGGAATGCAAATGATGAAATAAAGGTGAAATAGGAGAAAAATACCATGTATTTGTATATATTTTTGCAGAGATGGGACAACAGAGGACTTTGCTGCAATCCCTGAGAAGGCTGGCTTTCCCTCTGAGGCACAGGGAATTCATGTAAACAGGAAACAGTGAGCAGCTCGGTCACCACAAAGGTATAAAAAACCACTCTGGCCTGGCCCCGATCTATATAATGACATATTTATATGGTCTAGATAAGACAATCCAGAGGCAGTGACTTTGCTCTAATCTAGCCACCTGATTAATATCTCTGCAGTTAGCAGGACACAGGACTCAATAAAGTCAGTGAGTGGGAAGGAGATAAGCAAGGGCGCAGCGATATGTTTGTTCAGGTGTTAGTATGACAAACATTTTACACCTGCAGTCTTCCTTTGTTTTTAATAAATTCCACTCCCATTTGCTGTAGGTTCTGGTCTCCACTGCTGCCTCTTCAGAGAAGCAAATAAATGGCTTTTCTAGCATCAGGTCTAGGCAAAACAACTGGAGAGGCTCATTTATGCGTCCCGTGGGCATTCCATTGCCAGGGAGCCAGGCAGCCTGAGAGACATCTCACCGGGGCAGAACTAATACAGAAATGGGAATTCCTGGGGTAAACTCTGCCTCATTTTGTGAGCCAGTCTCTCGTTCAATCCACACCAGTAAAACCCTTCAGCACTGTAGAGCTGACATCTGGGAGAAGCTGTGCTGCCTCCAGCCTCAGAGACTGATGGGAGCCCTGGGCAATAAGGATCCCTGAAAATCAGACTAGCGGCTTTTATGCTTTTTTATATTTTGTTTTCAGGGGATTTCCTAAAATGGAAACATTATCTTATTAATTCTTCAGCCACAACAATCCTGGAGAAGATTTTTGGCTTATTAAAAATAATGTGGTATGTCAGGCAGTGCCTAGCTTGCATCAAATAAAATCTATTAAAAAAACCTAAGTTGATAAAAAATAAAACCTGATTTTCTAGATCCTTTATGTACTTTAGAATCACTTAGCATCACAATAATGGTATAATAAGTGGTGCAAAATTTACCAGGCTTTTTTTGTTGTTGTTGTTTTGTTTCCCTTTTGTGTCAATGCAAAAGTCTGCAGTTGGCAAGAAAAAAAACTGGGCCATGATAAATATCCTGTATCTCTGTGAGACCCAACTCTGCTGTGGACCTCCTCTGTTCCTGATGTCCACCTGAAACTTTTAAGATTTCAAGGCAGACTGGACCCCACTTGCTTCTCCATTCTGGGGAGAATAAAGAAGCAGGGAGAGGAGATATTTAACCCTGGCTTACTGAGGCTTCAGGAGATCCCGAAGATGAAGTATATGTCTGCCAGTGAGTATGCCTTGGACAGCCCATAGGAAAGGGTCATGGATGACTTGTTATCAGGCTGCTCTCCATCACCATTCCTTTCTCCCTTACAGAGGAACTGTGTAAGGCCTGGCTAATGTGTGGGACAGACTGACAGTGCCTGGGCAGATGGCAGCAGCAGCTTAGTGGCAAGGCAAAACAAACACTAAATAAAAAATCTTCAGAAAGGATTAGAGGAAGACTAAATTTTCAGTCTTGAAAATGCAGGAAGATGTAGGTTAACACAATTTCTCTTCTCCCTATCATCTTTGTCTTTTGAGTAAGTTCAGAGAAATCCTGTCCCTGGTTCTGACAGGAAGATTTACACTGATTTTGGTGGGGATCTACAATGTCCCCCTCTGCATACTCAGACTTTGTGTCTGCTGTACTTTTAGCATGACTGAAAACTGTGTGCCAGAAAATTGGTGAGGGCAATCTGGTGCAACAGCCATACCCAGCTCAGGATCTGGTCCTGCCTTTCTTAATTGTTATTCGTGGCTTCACAAAAGTTCTGGCGAAACTGACCACAAAAATGAAAGGGTGTGAAGAAGCAATTTAAACTCCAACATCTGCTGCAGCTTTCGGTAAGATGTTAACAAAAAAACTCACAGCAGCATCTGATCTCTCCTTCCCTCCCCTTCCACCCAAGATGCTGCCTTTGCTCTGTATCCCATGCAGGACAGTGACCAGGGCAATCCATCCTGCTCTTGGCAGCAGTGGCCCCATAGGAGCAACAATCAGTGCAAGCTCCGGGTATGTGCCTGCACACCTCTGCTTTGATGGTGCAGATGTGAATGCTCCTCCTTCCTTAGAATTAGCTTCCATCCATCCTGATTTGCTGTTGGTGTGAATTCAGAAAGGAGTGACGTGACCAACAGATGATACAGAGGTGATTTAGTGAACTGGGAATGAAAGCAGTGAAAGAAACAGGAGGGGAGAAAAGAGTTTCTTCCACAAGAGAGAGATCTTCACAGCAAAATAAGGGACATCTGGCCGAGACGTGGCTTCATCAGCAGAGATACCAGCAGCACAGCTTCCCACCAGCTGGAAAACACAGTGTGTATCCCTGGTTCTGGGTGTCCCTCTGACAGCTCACTCTGCAGCCCCACGGCTACATCTGCCTTCCTATTGTTTTCCACGCTCAGGAGATCAGCCTCACAGAGGTATGCCTGTCCTCACATCACAGTGCAGTCGTGCCCAAGGATCCATTCAAGATCTGGCCTTTCATACTGGCTCTTATTCAGATGTATAATTTCTTCTAAACAAAGCCACCCATGCTGCCGGGGGAAGGGCAAGCAAAATGAGCTATTACTCTGGAGACAGATAGAAAACAGAACAGGATTCCCCACTGAGTTATGAAAATGTCCAGAGGATCTGACCAGGAGAGATCAGAGTCATGGTGTGTCTGCACAGTGCCCAGTCCCCGGTGCAAGGCTGGCGGTGCCCTGCAGAGCTCACCAACAGCTATTCCAGCCTGGACACAGCAGCCTCTGCCAGGCACACCCTATGGGCTGCAGCTTCTGTAGTAGCTGGGAGTGGGGTCTGTGCTTCACTAAGATACTATTTAAACCCAGAGAAACTTCGAGGCTGGAAAATATAACAGGGTTTACCAAAACACAGCACTTGCAGGGCATGCCACATTTTTCCCAAGTGTGTTACCAGCCTGCAAGCAAGGCATCATCTCGCTTCTTCCCAAGCCTCCTGGAAAAATGACCACCTGGTTTCACCAGTCTCTTTCTTGGACATTGAGATGAGAATGGAAAAATTTTGGCAGATCAGACATTGAGCTTTCCCCAGTGGATTTTCAGGACATGACACTCTGTACTTCTGGCCCCTTCTTTATCTAGCTTTGCGTGTGGGAGTGTGTCTGAGAGAGAGATGTGTTTGCATGTGTTCAGCAAACAGATAGCTTTAATTCACCTATTTCCATATTGATCATGGCAGAGGCTGCAATTGCCAGGCAATCCCGACAGCTGCAGTGGATGTGAATGGCTTGCAGCAATACACCTGCCGGGGACCAGCTGGGTTTTGCTGGGCTGGATACTGCCTCAGCGCCAGTGCAGACACCTGCAGGTCCCCTCTGGGTGTCCCTGCACGGGAAAACAACGGCTGCAGGTTAGGCAGGGGCAAAGACAGAGCTGGAGGTGATGAACGCCTTCACAGAAAATGGGGTTCTGCTTTGGGGTCACCAGGGTGGGCAGCAGAGAGGTTCATCCACTCTCTGGCTGTGCTGCAGCTACATCTTTTTCAGGGCCAAGCCCTTCGACAGCCACTCGGGGTGTCTGACATTACGCAAAGGCTGTTCTCATGAAAAAGCAGAAATATCTGGACTGGGGTCCACCATCTCAAACAGACACCACAGAGTGATCCCAAAAGAGCACAGCACCCCCACAGAAGACATGACATGCTTGCTTCACAGCTACACACCTTTGCAGCACTCATCCACTGAAGTGAGGCTGAGGATCAGATCTCCATAATTGTGTTTTTATGTAGTAAGAGGATCTTCTTCAAGTGGTGCAATCAAATTCCACCTCAAAAGAACACGTACAAAGGAAATAAGTAATCTTCCCAGTGTTTGCATTCATTGCATTGAGTAACTCTGCACTGGCCATTTCCCAGACCTAAGTTTTGAAGGACAAACAAAATTTGACCAGGTTTGTTCTACTGGAAGAAAGAAAAACAGTTTGGGCAAATCAAGAACAAACCTTAAGCTTCAACTGAGATCTAAAATTAGGTTTAAAAGTGGAGAAAAAAAAAAAAAGGTAGAGATCCAAGCAATTATTTTGTCTCATTTATTGTTGATTGCCTCTGTCTTTCCAAACCTCAGGGTGTTCTGGAAGCAGAAACAATAGGAAATATATATTTTAAAAGCTTATTGGGTTTATTAAGAAGACACAGTTCAACTGAAGATTGCAAGTCCCTGCAATAAAAATCAGTAAAATCAGAATAAAATTTGACCCAATCTTTTTTTAAAACAAAAGATGGCCCAATTCTACTGCAAAATTCAGATCTGAGATTTTGGATACTGTAAATCTTCAGATTTTGGATACTGTAAATGTGTAATCTTTGCAGTCAACGTTCATTGTATCTTATACCAAAACAGAGCGGTCAGGAAGTTTTGACCTGGATCAACAGGTTAAATTTCTTTTCAAGGGCTACAAAGTCCTTGAGGGATCTTGACAGCCTGGGATACCAGGGGTCTGCATCTGGTTCTCCTGGTTCTCTGGTGGTTTTGTCAAAAGTCATTTCCCCCTCAGCTTCTGCAGTGGGGCAGGTACATAGCCCATGCTGTTACCCGTAGCAAGAGCAGACCTGACTTTGGTAGATTCTCCCTGGGTGAGATGAAAGGAAGGGAACGCTCAGCAGGTGATGCTGTCATTACCAGTCAGCTGCCAGAATCATACCAGCACATTGCACTGGATTTTCAACTCCCAGAAGGGAGCACGGGTAGTTTTTCCCATGTATAATCTGTGACTCATGCAATGAATCACTCCTAACAAACAAAGTTTTTTCAATGGCAGCAACACCACCCCGTTACTCTCCTGAGCATAACAGCAAGATAGTGAAGCCAGCCCAATTACCTCTTCCCCCAGCCAATGATCACTCACTGGATCTGAGATGACTCACAGCCGGCCTTTGATCCTCACCAGTCCTGCACACACTGCCTTCCCGAGAGCCGCCGTGGCTGCACAAAGGGCTTGGCTGGCTTGTGACACTCTTGCCAGGCTTGCAGGGACAGGTGGTGGGGACACAGGCTGTCCCCGTGCCCTGGTGATGGGGGGCTATGCACGGCTGCATGTGGGGGGATGTTTTGGTGCAAACTAAATGCACGGTCAGACCTCGGTGTGGACAGGCGGTGGGTGGGGGTGCAGCTGCAGGAGGAAGAAACAGGGCTGCTTCCAGTCTCTCTTGGCACTAACTCACCACTTCACCTTTGCAAGCTGCAACAACCATGGCAACGAGGACAGAGACACTGAAAACAAAATGGATTCAAGGTCCAGCATCAGAGGGGAGCAGTTTCTACCCATGCTGTTCTCAGAAGGTGAGGCTCCACGGTAAATTTGTGGTTGGCCTCCTGAAAGCCCCTGGGCATTGCTCAGCCAATCTGATCTAGACAACAAGGACATTCCTATCCTTGGGTTTGGGGGTTCTTTGCTTTTCTAATCTAGGGGAGGGTTTGGGGCAAACAAGGCAAAGCGCAGGTGCCCCTGGGCTTTCTCCTCCCATATGCCCTGCAAAATAGCAGCACTGGGGCCTAAGATCACACAGTTGCTGGAGCATGACTGGTGTCCAATGTCCCCTCCCTTCATAATCTCTAATAACTCCACATTACCGTGATCTTTGTTTTTTCATGTCATTCATCAACCAGTTATGCATGAAGAAGACAAATAAAGGTGCTATTGCCTCTGACTTGCACTGACCCTCAATATCTGTATCCCAAGCAAACTACACAAAGGTAAGTGAGGAGAAGCAGGCCTAAACACAAGAGAGAAATCTAGAGGACTAGGGAGGGAGGAAGCCCTCATTGCCTACAGGATGGGTCCTTCTGTACAGTAGTGTTCCTCTGTGATTTAATGAAGGATGCTCTTTTATGAAGCTGGCTTTTCACTAGCCCTGAGCTGGGGAGCATTGGAGGAGGTCCTCATGCAGGTGTTCCCATGCAGAAAAGTTCAGGGCTGCATCCTGCTGTACCTTCAGTGCTGAGAGGAGCACAGCTCAAGGTTAGCCTGCAGCCTTGCTGCAGAGGGGAATTTGGGACATGACTCAGGGATTCTGCATCAGCCAGTCCTCTCCCCCACTCTGCCCAAAGCAGCATCTTCAGTTTCAGGAGCCTTTGAGCAGGTGCCCAGTGAATCCAGGATTGAAATGGTACAGCAAGGAAGACCTGGAAGAGAGCAGGGAAGAGGAACAGATGCTGCAGTTCATCTGTACAGCCCCCAGACTCCCCTGTAGAACAGGGCAC
>VYZR01072261.1:11758-55713 GCA_013400675.1 Oxylabes madagascariensis | reverse complement strand
CGGGGCGCCACCCGGCGCGGAGCGGGGGGCGGCGGGGGCGGGCGGCGGAGCCCCGGCTCCGGGGATGGAGGGGGATCTCGGCCGCCACGGCCCCCTCCCCTTCCCTGCCCCCTGGGGAGGGAAGAAAGGGGCACACGGAGGGGGACGTGAGTTTTTAATGGAGACCCTCTGAAAAGTAACCTGCAGGGATGTCGGGGGGGAGAGGGACAAGCGCCCTCCCCGGCTCCGCTGCTGCTTCCGTGCGAGAGCCCCGCGGGGACGCGGTGGAAGCAGGTGGCTGGGAGAGGGGCAGCTCCCGGGGCTGCTGTTTTCAAGGCTCAGAGGGGGTATCAGGCTCGGCGCGGGGGCTGCTTGCTTTCCTCCTATTCTCACAACTGTTTCGACCCCAAAGGTTCTCCCCCGCCTCACCTGCTTTGTCCCTCCGGCAGCAGCAGCAACTTCTCACCTGTCTCAGTTTGAAAGCAGTAAGGGGGAAAAAGAAGAAAAAAAAAAAAAAAAAAGAAAAAAAAAAAAAAAAANCCGTCCACCCAACGGCGAAAAGTGATTTGGCTGGAGCTGCGCACCACCCCCGGCCCAGGCGCGGAGAGCAGCCCCGGTGGGCAGCCCCGGTGGGCAGCCGCGGCTCTTCCCGGAGGTGCCGGACCCACTCGTGAAGGGACAATGGGGACCGGCATTCCCACCGACCTCACCCGGGGCACGTTTGGCTCGGTGCCGCCAGTTTCCACAGCCTATCGAGGGATCGCCTATCGAGTTACTTGGTGTCTTCAGTGGCCGAAAATACACTGGACTGTCACCACCACGCACCACGATAACGGATCGGAGTTTGTATGTCGCCCTTTCTCCCGCGGGAACACCTCGAGGTGATCCGCAGGCACGCCGGACTGCTGGCTCTACAGGGCGCTGTTGCGACACCTTGGGAGTCCCCAGGGGTCGATTACAAAACCGGAGCCGCAGCAGCGGCGGCCACGGGGGCGGGGGGACATCCCGAGGCTGGACATCTCCGCTCGTCAGCCACCGCGGGGGGAGCGGGGGCAGCCGAGGCCGGCTCCTCCTGAAGCCCGGGCTTCCCGTCTGACGCTGCCAGCGCTGCCCGTTCCCGGGCTGCCAGCACGGCGCCGGCGGCGGGCGCGGGTCCGGCCGGGGACCCCTCCCCATTCCCCATTCCCCGCGGCCAGGGGCCGTGCCCGCTGCTGCCTTCGGGCTGCCGGGGGACCCGGCGGCCTGCCCGCCCGTGGGACCGCCGGTGTGAAGCTGCTCCTCGGGAAGAGCCCGCCCCTTAGCCAGGGCGGAGGCTTGAGTGGGGATGAAACCCCTCAGGCTGGGGTCGGGTAGTGGGTGCCCGTGGCTTCATTTGGGGTCGGCTGTCAGCCCGGCTGCCTGGGGATGCTGAGCCCTTCCACCGTGGGACAGCAGCTTCACACTTTGTGTCTCAACACAAGGATCTGCTCATGGCACTGGCCTTTCACCATTTATGTCCTGTAATCTTTGAGCCAAAGGTGCCCCTAGAGTGGACATCCTTGAAGGGACAGCCTTTTTCTCTGTCACCCTCTCCTCTGCTTCCTTGGACTTCTGCATCTGCTGCTTCTCTCTCCTTATTCTCTCTCTTCCTTGTCCCTCACCTATTTTCTGCACACATCTCAGCAGCACCTCATTTACCCTCAGCCAATCCCAGTACAATCCCTAATCTATCCACACTCCCCAAATTTGCTGCCTAGTCTCCTGTTTGAGCTGTGCAGTGTGCTAGATATGTACACCCCAGTGACACTGTGAGTGTCACCCTGACAACAGAAGGAATTCCACTGCGGTCTCACGCTTAAATGGTCTTTGTGTGTGGATTTTGATTTTAGGGCTTTTTTTTCTGCTAATCCTGCTCTTCAGTCTTTATTACGTGTAGTGTTGTGTGTTAGGCTTCGGTAAACTTTCTTCCAAAACCAGTTTGCTAGCAGAGACAGCCTGTCCAGTTTGACCTATGGGAATGACACTTGGGAAGCTACGGTCATCCTGCCTTCTAGGAACTGTAGAGCTGTGGCATCTCCACCACTGGCCATGGCCCTGATGACACATAATAAATGTCATGAAAACTGGCATTTAGATGAAAGTGGATGGCCTGATTACTTCATACCCCTCATTGACAAAATAGGGTCAGAATTGAGCTCCTGAAAACTGTCATGAGCCCCTCTGCCAGCATTTTCCTGACTGACCCAGGGGCCTGTGGAGGATGGGGCTGGCAATATGGTGCTAT
This sequence comes from Oxylabes madagascariensis, assembly GCA_013400675.1. Classification (NCBI taxonomy): domain Eukaryota; kingdom Metazoa; phylum Chordata; class Aves; order Passeriformes; family Timaliidae; genus Oxylabes; species Oxylabes madagascariensis. The sequence continues at coordinate 53,471 of VYZR01072261.1, read as the reverse complement.
GTGTCAGGTGACAAATGCAAAAGATGTGAGGACACAGAGCAAAGTGACCAAGCTTAACAAATTTCACTGCTTATATGGAATAGCTTTTCTAAAACAGAAAATCTTCATTTTCACCACAAAAAAACCCCAAACAAAACAAACAAAAAAACCAACAAAAAACCAAAACCAACCAAACAAAAACACCCAACCAAAAAAACTCACAAAACTCCAGCCCTTTCCTGTTGTCACAGGAAACCTTCAGCAAAGTCAAGTGAGACAACTGATATTAGTAATGAAAGCCCTCCAGTTCTGTAATAAGGGGCAGGGAAAATGTAAATATTGCTACAAAATCACATAGGCACTTTTGCTATAATCTTGGTGGGGGGTTATCTGTAGATTAACCTTTTCTGTAGCACACAATCCTTGGTAACCCTGTTCAAAGAAATAACATGATAACCAGCAGCAGCGGTTATTTACTTTGAAGCCTACCCAAAAATGCTTTTGCTGAAAGCACCTCCTAATGTCAGCGCTTGAGCAGCTGTTACAGTGGCAACTCCCATTCTATGACTCACCTCCTAGGTCACGGCTAGGATCAGCAATGGGCTGTTCTCCTGTGCTAGCCATGCCATTCCCAGAGCACTGGAGAGAGAGGGAGCCAAGAAGTCAGCTTCTATGCCCAGAAATATTTTTGCAGCTTGCCCTTCTTCCATGCTTGGCCTCTCAGCTCTGCACAGACACGGAAAAAAGGGAGAGTGCAGTACATGATTCTTTTCCCACCAAATTGAAGAACTACCTCCTCTAATCAATCTCATCCCACCTTGGGAATTTTGACAAAACACCACTGATCTGCTTCTATTTCTTTCCTGTAAAGTGTGTACACTTCATTGGGTGAGCTTTCCTTCTTATCAGTGCTTCCTCTTCCTGTCTCCTTAGTTTTGTGGTTTTTTTTATTTTCTTGGCCAAGTTGTGCAAAGGACTTGCAGAGGAAAACTGACCCAGATTATTCATTTTCCCTGTGCCCCAAGCTTTTTTAATCGATGGCACTAGTTCAGTGTAGCAACTGAATAGGATTAGTCACTTTTCCCTCTGGATTGAGTTTGGAAGAGGCTGAAAAGATAGATGACTGGAATAGAGTTGCCTTTGGGGCTTTGAGCTTAATTCACAACAGAAGGTAGCCAGTTCAAATCGCTCTGAGTCTTCTGCTAAGGGAAGGTGACTCAGATTAGTCCTTTTGTACCATCTCAGTTCCAAATAACTTTTAAGCATTATTTCTGGCTGGTCTGTTTGGGTCTGAGCCAAAGCGCCTTATATTTCCAATAATTCCAGTGAGATTTGCGTCAGACCTTTTGTGGGGAGCAGAAAGAAATTATCATTTCTTTGGCTCTCCTAATGTCAAGTTGCTGGTAATGTCACGCTTGCAAGTGACAGTGGCAAAGTGAGAAACATGCTGCCACCTCACACAGTCCTGTGATGACCACTTTGTCCTTTCTGTGTGACCCTGTGATACAAGGTGAGGTGGCAAGGAAAAGTTAAAATAAGCTCAGGACTTCGGCTACAACTATTTGAATAAAGCTAGACAGAAACTCTTCCAAAAGAGGAACTTCATTCAAATGAGACAAAATGTAACAGAGAAAACACAAGTGGCTTATGTATGTGACATAAGATATGAATTTACCCGTTGGCTTCCTGTTCACAACTATCTTGCCATAACTTAATAATGCTGTCTAACTTCCCTTGCTGTAATTTTCTCACACAATACAGCTCTTAGTCCTTAGAATTATATCTTTTTCAGTTCCTCACAGAAGAATGAAAGGGTCCACAAGCAGAAAAAGTCTTGTTTCCCCTCCTTTTATTCCAGTACAAAAGAGGACTTAGTTGTGTAGGAAAAGTTTAGGTCTCATTGTCAGACTCTTACTATTTACAACTTGGTTTTGGTTCTGTTTGAGATTAGTCCTGAGACGTGAAGGCCTTGCTGGGAGACTGTCAGTGTGGACAGAAATACCTGAGATCTGTTACAAGTTTTTGTCTTGTTAAAGTCCTGGCTGAACCCGTACAGAGGTAGAGACCGGCTGGCAGTGGATTCCAAAAGCTTAAGCAGAGAAGTATAGCTGCATATAACTGTACATATCTTCTGCCTCTACCATGCTCCTTTTGTGCATCTCCTGGTATATGGTCTGGTTCGTTTTGGTAATTGAAAAACTGGAGATGCTTAGATCAATTCAATTTCACAACCTCATAAGAAGTTTCACGAGATATATTTCCAGGGGCTCCTGTCTCACTTCCAGGAGATAAGATTGAGTCTTAGAATTGCTTTACCTTGAAAATACGATTTACTGTTTTCTCAGTTTGCCCTATCTATAGCTATTACTTAGCAATCAAGACTGAGAGAGAGGTGGTGCTTCCCTTGTCTGTGTTTCTGGCATTGACTCCGTATTTCTGATCTTCATTTTCCGTCCTGTAAAAAAAGAGAATGATGTTTATCTGGAATTATGCTGCAAGTATAAATAGAAGTCCACATTCAGACTTCCCTTATAGCTACCCATTAGACTTTTTTGTCATTTCCTTTTTCTTGCCTGATGGATTGATCTCCTTTTCTGCAGAATGCTGCCTCTCTGTGCTTCCAGTGGGCTCTGTGCTTCCTTTGGGCTTGCAGTAGCTGGCTCTGCTTTTCTTCATAGCATCATAGAATGATTTGGTTGGAAGGCACCTTAAAGATCCTCTTGTTCCAATTCCCGTGCCATGGGGAGGGACACCTTCCACTGGACCAGGTTGCTCAAAGCTTCGTCTAGGTTCCCTGGATTGCTGTATGCCAGACTCTTTGACTTTTTCTCTCCTGGCAGTGCTTGTTCCCCTAGTTCAGATGCTTTCCCTGTTCCTACCTATTTTTCAGTTTACAAGAACTGTTTCTTTATTGATCGTCATCAGCTTTCCATTTCTGCATACCCCTTTTCCTTGGCAGCAGTACTCACGTTCTGAAGAAACTCACATAGTGGAGGGATTATGCCAGACGAAGCAGTAGATGGACTATCATCAAACAGTACTGCCATAGGAAAGATCCCAGGGTGATGGCATTCCTGTTGTCAAGTGCTTTAGACGAGATGAAAGATGTAAGCCAACATGACCCAGACAAATGGACTCCTGGAAGTGATGGGTCAAACTGCAGCAAATGCACTGCTTTTGCCTCTGTTCTCTTGCTAGCATGCAGGAAAGTAAAACTTGACATTTAAACTTGTGTTTGCTTTTTATTTGTCACCACTAAGTGGCCAATGGCAATGTCCACTGCTGGAGCAAATCCATAGCTGACGTGTAGTTAGGTTATGACATGCCTATGCTGGGATGTCATAACCAGGTGTAGCCCAGTAAAAGCCAGTCTAAAAGACTGATTTGCCAGCACAGGATGCCAACACCTCCTGACATTGCATTTTGTCTGTACAACTGTGTTGCCTGGACAGCTATCCAAGAGATCTTTTTCTGCTGTAAGCTTAACCTCAGAGTGTCTCTGTCTTGAAACAAAACAGTCAGATAGGAGAACTACTGTAGATGGCTTATTAATAGGCTCACAGTTTATGCCTCTGCCTTTGATTTTATCACTTTGATAAAATCAGAGGAAAAAGGACAGTAATTATCATATGGTCACCAGAATGTTAGATTGACCATGGAATACATACCCTGGAAAATTGTGGAGATGCAGATCTGCAATAAGACATGTGAAGTGTCAGTCAGTTGTACTGAATGGGCTATTGAAGAACTCAGTAATAAGTGGACAAAGTAATTTTCCTAGTATTTGAGATAAAAGGGTTTCTCGCTTTATAAATAATATTTACACCTACAGTCCTTTCTTTCTGCACCTTCAAATATTTCTCAGTGTCACAGTAAGTGTCTCTCTGGCTCAGATGGGTTAGTACAAGAAATTCTGCTTTGCTTGCTCATACGCTGAATTGGTAATAGTCTAGTTTTTTCTTTCTATTAAAAAATGAGAGGTTTCCCATCTGCTACAATTTTGTGGATTTCTAAATCCATATGAGGAAAAAAATCTACATGTCCTAACTTCTTAGAAAATGTATTTAGCGAGGATTTCAATTGAGTCTTTCAACCTCTGGCTCCTCATCTAACAAAGGTTTTTCTCAACAGAGAAGGATCAGGAGAGGTGTTCAGGGCTCAGTAATTTCACTCTGTGGCTTGACTACAGTTCAAGACTTCAATGGTCTTCAACTGCAATTTTTCTCCATAGGCCTTCTTATTATCAGAGCCTTCAAAAGGAAGCAATAGAATCACTCAGACTTTTACAGATCCCTGATGCTGCATTCTTGAGAAACCAGTGTATTGCAATTCTTTTCTTCTCTTTTTGTCTGACCAGTAATAAAAGCAAAGAATAGAACATGCATCTGATTGTTAACCAGTACTTATATTTAACACCTGAATCCTATAGTTTTTCATCTTCATTGAGTGATAAAGTATTCTTCATTTCCCATGTAAATAATTGAAATGAAAAGTGTAAGTTGTTAAAAAACTCCAGCTTTAGAGAGTCCATAATTTCAAAATTTCTTAAACATTATTGTCTGTTTTTTTTTGTCCTGATATAGACCATGGTAACTTATAGATTATGCCAAAGATTATAGAATTGTTCACAGTATGGACTAAAACTTCACATGTAACACTTTTTCATCATCCCTTCTCTCATTCATGTTCATAAAAGTTCCATGTAGCATATTCAGCAATTGCTGTCGAGGAAGTATAAGCTTAGGAAACCTAAACATTTCTGAGTACCTGTAAAACACCTTTTTAGTTGTTGTTAAATAACCTTGTGCTGGTTTTTTCTGTTCCCATACCGTCATAAAAGGTGTTTTTGGAATGTGACCTCTTGCTAAGCTAGAGAATGTCCTGTCTATGGCCTGAAGGGCAGCTAGATATTTCAGACTTTATCCACACAGACATGTTTCACCCTTCACATCGATGCAACCATACAGATACAGTTAAATAAGCATAACCCTAGCTGTGAACTCCCATCTCACCATAAAAATGCTGTCTCTGGTTCAATTAATAGCCTTTCCAGACCAATATAAGTCAAACTGGAAAAAGGTTCACTTCTAGAGTGTTCACACAAGGTACTGTATAATTACATAACATTATATAACATAACAGCCTCCTTGGTTGCACAGACATGCTTTAGAAAACTTTATCCATGGTGTAATGAAGTTTCTTTGCCAATCTCTTCATTCAACATTTCTGTTGAGTTAGAACTGGAGCAGGAGGAGCTTCCTTTAAAGCTGTGTTTGCAAATCTTTCTCAAAGAAATTATTGTAGTTTTTCTACCCCTCTGACTTTTTCTTTTCTTTCCCTCTCCCAATAGCCTGAAGCACTGTCTTTCTCCATATTTTTATGACCATGATTCTCTGATTGTTTTTTACCTTTTCAATTTCTTCTTTCTTTTCTCTTTACTTAACTCTCTGCAAGTGATTCCCTGAGTTTTGTCAGGGAGTGTGTCCAGTCAGCCAGATATTTTTCTCCCATCTTCTCCAAGCATACAAAACGATCAATTAGTTCCTTTCCCCCATTCCTTCCCTGGTAAACACCACTACACAAGGTCCTTCTCCGCATTTCCTGTTTCTTCCAGGTTTCCAGGCTGCTCCTTGAAGGGCCTTGCAACTGTCTGTGGGAGCAGCTTTCTCTCAATTGATCAGTAACACAGCAAATGCTCTACGGCCCTCAGGTCCATGGAGGCCTACAGTTTGAGAACCACTACCTCTTGCATCAGTGGATGTGGTACGAATAGGAGCCCTCTGGGCACCAACTTTTCATTCCTACAGCATAATTGGGCTTTAGGCATTACCACCATATGAACAGGACACAACAACATAATTGCAGAATTTTAAGTCCTGTTTCAAGGTTTTCAACTTTTTTTTTTTTTTGAAACATACCCCAAGTCAATTGATATTTTCATAGAAATAAATCTATTGTAGTAAGGTGTCTCCCAGCCCAGAGACTTGTGGCTGGTAAGAATCCAGGGATGTATATGCTTAGAACAAAGCAGAAGAACATGCCTCCTATAGAGAATACAATGTTTAAGGTGTCAGTGAAACTACACAACTCTGTGGCACTTTGGGTGGCAATTGTACCACACCCTGAAAGGGTTTGTTTCCAAAACTGAGGTTGAAAAAAAAAAATATAAAAGACACTGAACAACAGATGTCAAGAGTACTTCCTCTGCTAGGTATAGTCAGAAGGAGAGTTGCTCTTTGAAGATTTGTGCATAAATTGTCGTGTCCTCAAAAATGAAATTTGCATTTCAGATCTCAGAATTTATGTATTGAAACTACAGGCAGTCTTTACAGCGTAGGCCGATATGAAAGGCATATTAATATGATTTTTTAAAAACAGCTAATAAGGAAATGGAGTATTAACATTTTTTCTAGGAATTTGTTGGCAAAGAACTTGGAGATTTTTCAAATAGCAGAGACAGGACTAACACCTTTCCAATGCCACTTCTAAATTCTGCCATTAGTTTTGCTTTAAACATCTGCTAATCTCAGAAGATGCCCATTTATTTTTTGTCCATGCCACAGAAAGATGACATTCACCCTACTAAATATAGTGTCACGCAGGACAACAATGCAGTACAATCGTCTGCAACCTGAGAAGCTGTGGGTTTGTTTAAAATGACAGTATTACACCAGTTTGCCTTTTATTTAAATTCATCAAGCCTCATGTACTGAATGATGAAGTCAACAAGATTCTTTTCATTAGTTTAATATGTTTCAATTTAAGCCATTGGATAGGAGCCGATTTTTAGAAGCAACTCATTAGTGGAAATTCTGCTGCTTTCTGCAACTCAGAGATTGCTATAGGGGGAATCCTTTAGTTGCCTTAACATCTGTGCTGTAGCCGTGTGTTGTGGATGTATTACCCAGGTATTGTGGGTTTCTTTAATTTACCTGTCCTAATATCCATTCAGTTATGTTTATTCCACTGCTTATTTTCCTGTCTTCCAGTTTCTGTGCTATTGGCAGCCTTTCCTCTGTGCTTATCAAAAAAGCAAGAGAGGGGACAGTGTCACACTTGAATGATTTTTTATAAGGTTGGGATATACTGTGGGTTTCACAATAAGATAGCCTGGCCAATGGAGTTTGTATATACAGATTTTTTAGCTTTGTTGCAGCTATGGGATTAGGCAGCACAGTAAAGGAAAAAAAAAATGAAGAGAAGGATTCTGACTTTGCCTTGGCATAACTCTATTGAGTTCAGCAGGCTTACTTCAGATTTACACTGGAATAAAGAGAGCTCAGAGTCAAGTCCAATAGATCAGTTTACGGTGCTTTTGGAGGCATCAATTTACTCAGTCACTTGGAAAATCTTACTCCCCTACTGCCAAAGATGTGGGACAATTCACAATTCTAGTATATTTGTGGGCCTGCTCTGTGGTGTGTAGATGTGTTTGCTTAGTAGAATTAGGAATCTGTTAAGCAAATTTCATATAGCAAGCCCTTCCCTCCCTTATGCTCAAGGGCAAAGTAGAAAATAAGATGCACAGGGAATCTCCCACCCCTGTAGGGAAGACAAAAACTAATGAGTGCTGCTTGCCTGTAGCAGACCTGGATGTAGCCTTCCAGTCACTGCTTGCTTACACAGCCCTCAGAAGCAAACTCAGACACGGGTCTGAGTGCTCCTGTTCATGGGGAAAAGGATGCCAAGAGCCTGCTGTGAGGAGCCCTGGCCTGACTGATAGGATTTCTCCCATGCTCAACAGCAGCTTTTCTCCCCTTCATTGCATGGACAGTATTTTTATTCGTCTATTAAATGGCTTAATATTCTACCCTTGTTCGGTAATTGAACAGGCTTAAGCAAACTTGGAGGTGTGGGCAAAAAGGCTGTTTGCTTCCAGTATCAGCAGCAGCTACATGAAACAAGCTTATATATGTTGCTGTGTGGAGTTTTTTTTGACAGATTCGGGTTTGGTTTTTGTTTTGGTCCTCCCCAAGGTGTGAATTGCCACTTGGCAAAAAGTATCTGGACACTAGAATGTGTCATTTGGTGTCCTAAATGTTTATGTCCAAACCCCTGCCACTGATGACACAACATGCTGCAAGAACAAAAGTCTTTTGGCTGGAGTCCAGACTGGTTTCCTAATTCACACCTGTGCATTGGCAGACAAGCAGCCATCAATCACAGACTCTTGCATATCCTGGGTACACTGTTATGAGCAGGGCTGGAAACATTTCTGGGTGCTGATGGGGGGGATTGGGTAAGGAAAAAACAATAGAAGAAAAGTAAGAAAGCAAAGGTAATAGATATCCTGCAAAGGATATCAGGAGGCTGAATTGACAATGCTGGTGTAATTCATGACAGATGAGATTAAAAAGTATCACTTTGAAATGCATTATGGCCACAGAGCCACAGATACAATTTGTTAGAAACAAATTACTCTCTATATCTGCTAAGTCTTAAAGCACCTTCCCAGAGTGGTAGACAGGAGTTTGAGTTGCTGCACAAAAGTTGCTATATCTTATTTTATTTGAGTATGTATAAAGTATCTGTATAACATATTTATCTACAGGATGGAGGAGAATAAGTGTGCATGATTTTTGTAACACTCTGATGAGAAACGGAATTTTCCTAGAGTAAGACTTGTGTAGCATGCTTGAAACTGGGCTCATAACCAGCTCGTACAACTTTCAGGTTTATGGGTGGATTTTGTGTTTAAGAAGCAGAAGTAAATAAAAGCAGATTAAAAAAAAATTGACTACTATGCAGCTAAATCATCTTTAGAAAGGTATCAAGGCCAGGTCTCCTCATTAGTTTCTTTCTTCATTAGTACTGGAAGAACAAAGAACAGCATTTACTCTATATTCTAAAGATTAATTGAAGTGGGGGATGGAGTAGTGAAATTGAATTAGTAAATTATTAACCAATTTCTAAGTAATAAGAAATAATCTATTACAGAGGCTATCCCTCCATCTAGAGATTTGTCTTAAGCATTTGTCTTTAGGAGAGATGGAAGGAATAAAGGGATACAGACTAAAGACAATCCATCAAGTCAGCTATTGGAACATGAATAATGAAGACCTTTGAACTTGGCAAATCTTCCAGATCTCTCTTTCTTAACTGTGACTTACAGATTGTTTCAGGGTTGCTGCTTAATCTAATAGCCTCTTTTTAATTCCCTTCCCCTCCCCGTGATTAAAAATATTCCTGTTATAATCTCAGCATCTGACAGCGAAAGCACCAGTTAACAAGGCCCGAATCTGGCAGTGTGTCAGCTCAGGAACTCCCTCCAGCCTGCAAATACAACTCCACCCACTTACATTTTCAGAAGAGGAGCCTGGTGCCAAGGCAGTGCTGGCAAGGTGGCGACTGGGGAAGTGGAGGTTCTGGCTTCTTTGATTTCTGAAGCTGCCTATGAACAACTGGGTTCTTTCTTCCTTTTAGAGTCAAAGCTCACTTTGATGGCTGGAAGGTTTCCTCGTTGCCTGTTTCTAAGATTAAAACTCTGATTTACTTTTAGAAACCAAAATAAGTAACACTAGTGTCCAACTGAAACCAGAAAACTTGCCTCGTGTAAAGTTCTGACTAAGAGGAAGGGTCTGGCTCTCACTAAGAATACTTCTCAATAGTCTTGTGGTTTAAAGGTGTTTTGAAGCAGCTTATGAGGGTGAGAAGTTAATCTGGCCATCATCCCTCCAGGCTCCTGGCACATGAGATGCACTTCCAGCATGTGTGAAAATATTGGTAAGGAGGAGGGGAAAAGGCTTGTGAGGTACTCACAAGCATCTTCACCCACCCTAACTGCCCAATGGAGGTTATGGCTGTTCCAAATCCACCTGGTCCCCTGGTCTGGGAAGGACTAAAGCCTTTACACAAGATGTAAAGCCTGTATGGTGGTCTTCTTCTGCCCTGCTTCATAGATGTACCTCTCAGCTCACAGCTGCAGCCCAAAATACAGGCACAGTCTCTCGAAAGTACAGATGTGTTTTGTCCCAAGGTCTAACTGTGCTCCACAGTTTATAGGGCCCTATGAACGGCCTTGATGGATTTTAGAGATGGGAGTGGGGAGGCCGGAAGTTGGATTTTTTGGAAAATATCTACTCAGTGGTATCTGAGCTCTGCCAGACTTCCCTGGCTGGGCTGCAAACTGTGCAAACACACATTGCTGTCTCTCAGACTTTTGCTTAGGCTTTAGTGCAAGCCCACAAATTAACTACTGCATTCTTTACTCCCACCTCCAGTGTTAAATGAATAGCTGCTTGACTCATTTTACTCTATGCAGAGTTTTAATGAATCACTTCAGTTCCAGGGGTGAGCCTCTCTCCCCAGCCTGCTTTCATGTGTGTCAACACCCCTGTGCCCTCCCCACCCTAGTCCAATGGCTTAGACCATCTTCCATTCATTTCCAGGGCCTGCCCAGAGTGGGAAGTCACAAAAGGACACAGGTGAAATTGTCCTATGCCTGGGGTTCATAGTCACCTCAAATGGAGCTCCTCTTGTTGTCGATTAGCCTATAGCTCTCAGCTCGTATTCAAGAGGGACCTGAATCCGACTTCTCCCTTACTGCCCCACCTCCTAATGATTGTTGGCTCTGGTTTGTAAACAAGAGAACAGCTACACACCTTAAATGGCTGGTTCACAGTTTCTTCAGAATATACCCTACCTCTGAAAAAGAGAGAGGAAGCTCTTGGACTTGTTCTGTTCAGCTTCACTATGTAATTGTGCTCTAAACCACATCAGACCCAAGGGTAGATCCACAGTTATTGCCTGTTGTCTGGCAACAGTGACTGGTGTTGATTCCTCCGCAGAGCTTTTGCTTGGAAAACCTAATTCCTTCTTAAAATGCTCTCACGACACTGTGTGCAAAGATGAGCTTTGGTAGCATCCACAGCAGATGGACTTCTGGATCTGGCTCTCCTATCCTTCATGCCTCATGCAAAGTTCTGCTCTTCCTCATGCTGTACAGAGACACACTGCATCTAGAATCCATGGATGGGGAGAGCCTGCACAAAATTATTCTGACTACAATGCATGTAGTGCCCTCTCTCAACACTAATCTGCATTCACTCTGTGACTCAGGGGCAGGCTTACAGTCTCTGAAAAATTCTGTTTTCTTCTTCTTATATCACAAGCCCTTTGAGTTAAACCATGACAAAGGAAGATACAAAGATTGCTAAGGAACAAGGGATTTTCTTGTAATTTCAGCATTTATTTCCTTCTTAAAGATGCAGTTGTATAAAATAAGTGATGTCCTGGCAAAGGCTAGTGTAATGCTGTGCCAGACAATTTTATCACCCTAGCCCATGAAGGCTCTAGTGTACAACATAAAGCTGCTTTGCTTTCCAACATGCCATGTTTTTTTCTGTGCCAGACCTCCCTCGGCGGCGCCAGGGAGTTTTCCTTCAAAACCAGCTCCTCTTCAGCATCCCTGTGCCCTGCTGTGGGCAGCGCGGGTGCCGAGCCGGAGCCGCCCCGAGCAGAGCCGGGCGGGACGGCGGCGCCGCGGCGACAGGAGGGGGAGCTCGCAGCGCGCCGCCTCTCATCGGCCAGTTAATTTTGCAACGCTGCAAAACCACCACTGCGGCTGAGATGTCCACAGGGCCTGTCTCCACAACTCCTCCCCCACCCCCCACAAAAAGAAACAGGAAAAAAAGGGAATAAGGGTGTGTGTTTGTTTATGTTGGGGTTCAGGTTAGGATGGAGAATTAAACTAAATTGAAGGGGAGGTGAGAGGTAATGCTGGGAGGTGATGGAGAGGGTGGATCTTAATATATATTTATGGTGCTAGCAGTGATGAGTAAGATGCCCCCAGTAGTCAATAACACCTCTCCTTTGGTAGACTGGGACAGGTTCACAGCTGGGGTAAGTTCCTCAGTTCAGCTGGGCAATCAAGGGTTGTGCCCACTGACACACTGAACTTAGCACCGAACTTAGTCGTGTGTGTGCTAGGAGACCTGTGAAGAGAGCAAAACCCATGCCAGTGGAAAAGTCTTGGTTTACAGAAGTGAGACAGAAAAGCATCAGGTAACAGTCTCAACATAAAATCACAAGACTCATCAAGATCTCCTCTGGAGAGTATGAATTCAAGAAAAGGGTACTCAAGTCCACGCTGTTACATGGAGTAATAGGGGCAGAATTTGGGTTCATGCACAAACTTCCCACCACACCTTTTGGCCTGACCCCAGGCTCAGCCCAAGTTAACATCAAGCTTCTCGAAGTTAGGATGTTTTTCTGAAAAATTCCTCTCAAACTCGGGGGCACCACAGTTAACTTCTTTTGCTTTTGCTATTTTTACTCTTTTCTCTGAGAAGTCAGCTGAAGGCAGAATCTGGGAAAAATTCCTAACCTGTCAAAGCACCTTTCTGAAGACATTTCTCCCCAAGAATGCAAAGGAAATTGCAGCTTTCAGAATGCATTTGTCCAGACAAACCTAACATCAGTTGTTATGGATCTAAGCCACAAGGAGAACCTGTGCTGGTTTCCCAGCAGTAGTGAGAGCAGGTTTTGATGGTGGCAGGACCATCCCTGCCTGCCCTCGTGCACAGCCTGCTGGCGCAGTACTGCAACTGAGCTCATCTCTAAAGTGGGCAGTAGTTTTCCTACTGCAGACAGTCCTGTAGAAAGTTAATCTCCTAATATTGTAGTGATAAATTGGAGAGAGATTTCTTTTATGGCCCCCCTAAGTGCCTGCATAATTTTCCTGTATAAAATCCATGAAAATTCCCAAAGTTGATATCCAGTAATCTCTCACGAGATAGCTTTTTAAGGTAAAATATCCCCCCTTATCTATAGGCTCATGACCCTCATTATTAGTGCAAGCTGAGCCTATGACTAGTAAAAAAGAGCTTACCTCTTGACATAGAGGAGAAAGAATCTAGAGAGATCAAAATATATAGTGCCAAATTAAATAATTTCCTGATGAGCTCTCACAGAAAGAGAGTTGCATCTTCCCTTGCTGTGGAAAAGAAGCAGGTTCTCTGCAGGCACAGAAAGCTTTCTACAGATACAGTGCTGTGATACATTTAAACAGAATGAACCTCATTCTTAAACCTATCTAAAAATGTTAGTAGAATCATGAACACTGACCTTAAAATGAAAAATGATTTGCAACCTTTGCAGAGGTGTCTTTATCATAGTGCCATATTTTAAAGTATTTTATCCACTCAGCTACACAATCTTACCATTCATTTGCAGTTGTCATTTTACCTACAAAAGAGTTCACTTAATATCCCCCAAAGCAAGAGAAATGTAACGAGTATTACAAGAGGAAAATTATTACTAGTATATTATATAGAAAGGCTGTAAAGTTCAAACAGAGGGAGTTGTGTGTGCATACCACGATTCATGCAAATTACGCTTAATAGTTTAACGCTGCATTAAATTTTGCCTCCTGAATAAAAATGCTTCTTTAGTTATTTTTCTAATAATCTATGTAACTTTGGGGAACTAATTAAGGCAAGCCATTTCCAATGTGCCTGTTTAGCTGCCTATATCAAGTGGCCTGATTTTTAAAAGTGCTGACTACTGAAGCTATAGTAAATATTTTGCATCCCTCACTACCTTGTAATTTTTATGTGGTCAGTATAAATTTAGGAGCCCTGTGTCAGCTACCTATGTGATATTTGTGGTTTAATTATTTACCTGTAAAACCATAGCTCCCAGTAAGAAAATTAAATCTAAGAAACATTTTTAGTAAGCTCATTTCTCCTTTCCTTTTCCCCCTTCTGCTCTAGGAAAAGATGCCGACCTATAAGATGTAGAGGTGTTTCTGTAGCTGCAGGAAAATGCTGATATTGCTTCTTGATTGCAAGAGGAGCATGTGACACATAATTAATCCACATATGGACAAGGATGTCTTCCAAGAGTTGAAATGGAAAACTAATCAAGAGCACATATGACGCACTGGATCCAACACACATGCTTCCCTAGGACTCTTGGCTGCTTCACATCTGGCTGGCTTGGAGTGCAGGCAGAGCAGCACATGACTGCCTGCCTGCTTTCATAGAGATGATTGCTGGTCTGAAGCCTGGCTTTGCCTGCAAGGCTTCAGTTTCATCAGCTCAGTGAGTGCTACGGCGTGGTTTATCTTGCCTGGACTAGGGTTTTGAATGTATTCATTTGCTTCCAGTGAACTAACACTATCCAAAATGAATGTTTTTAATCCTATGCCTTTGACTTGGTGTAAATACAGGTTTTGTACTCATGTAACTAACAAAAGTGTTAGTGTGATTTTTAAAACTTTTTTTTTTTTTAATCCAGGGGCATATCCCATAGAAGAAAATCCCTGCTGGCATCTGACTTGAAAACTGCATATGGAGACCTTATTTTGCCTACTGATACAGATGCTGAATTCTCATTGACTTTAGCAGAGGATCTGCTTTAGAAAGGATGGAGGTGTCACGTTTTATATCACTGTGTTGGCTACTGGAAGCAGCTGTGTTTTCTAGCCACAGGGAGAATTCCTGATGTCTCAAACAGGATGCTGAGGTTCCCATGGCTGAGCACCTCTGGAAAGGTTTAGATTTGGTTTCCCAGGAACTTATATCTTTCCTCAAAATGTAGATGAACAGGAAGACAAACTAACTCTTCATTCCTGGATGCCATATGTTATATAAAGATTTACAGAGCTGTTCGTGGCAAGTGCTTTGGCTGTGCTGTTTACTGCTTCAATGAGAGACCAAGTAAGACTTTTATATTCCTCTCCCATAATATTTAATGAGCAATATTTATGCTTATGTCAGAGATATGCTTTGAGCTGTGATTATTGTCTGCAATTTTGCACCCTAATATGGTGTCCAACTTCAATACTCACTGTTATGAGGCACCATTATGAGTCAGTGGTCCTTGTCATCTGATCTTACAAAATGTAGAGTGGTTATGGTTTAGGAGACTGAAAAGGTCTGTGAATATGAGTAGTGAATTATGAAACTGTTGAATTTTTGTGTCCTGAATCTGAAGAGCAGCCAACCAAAGCAACATACCTACAATATATATATACACACACATAAAAATGCACACATGCACACACACAAACAGTACAGGTATGGAGACAAAAATTCAACTCTGTACGCGTGTCCTGAATCAAATATACTACAATTAATCTCAACCACGTTTTCTCAAAAGCATCCCATAAATAGAAAGGTGCTCAGACATGTTTGACCCTGCTAGCAGGGTACCATGCTTCAGCTGCTCTGTAGTACCTCACTTGAAGTATCTGACTCATCAGTCATGCCACCTCCCTTAGACAACGGGCCAAGGGAATGGGCACAATCTCCCACCTCATGAGAGGCTATTTGTTGGGCCTTGTATTGAAGGCAAGAGTCTGAGCTGTGTTTCTGAGGGAAAGAGATGACACAAGGCTAATTCAAAGAAAACATAAGGGACAAGACCTTGGTGTGGCCAAAACACTGTAAATGTATCAATTTGGAAATTTGCATCACCTCTAGACAAGGACTGATGTACTTTGACAACCAAGAGCCTTAATGAAACAGGGCATCGTTTCCCTTTAAATATCTGTTATCTATTACAGGTCAGAGTCAGTCAGCCCTTCAAAGTGCAATTGATAGGCAAAGATTGGATAAGTACTTCAGGCTTCCCTCAAATATTCATCTTAGTAGAACTGTGTTTGAGGTACAAAACTTCCATTGATATCTTTGCACAGAGGCTTTTAATCCTTCTCATGGAAAGGTGGAAGGAAAGGAAAGCAGAGAGTGAGCAACACACGTGCACAGGTTCGGGAGAGGGAGGGGGTTTAATGTCAAGGAAATTGTCAAATCCGGAAAAAAACGATCAAAAAGTGCTTTCACAGTAGCTCTCTTGGGGAGAACAGTTTTTCAAGCAAGTTCTCTTGGGGCTGAATCACACAATTCATTAGAGACAATTGGTGGGTAAAATAGTAGCAATGATCTTTGAAAAAGAAAGGTCCAATTTCCACTTCCCATTTTGTCATGAGCTGTCAGGAAGTGTTATACAGTGCTATTTAACAGCTGTTGCTGTTCTTCTTAAAGATGTGTGATGTAATGCTGGTAGAGAGCCTTGCTCTCAGGAGATCTGTGAAATGGGATGGAAATACCTCTGACCCCCGTTCTGTAATGCTGTGAAATCTTAATTGCCCTGGTTTTCTTTCTGAATTCAAGAAATTCCATTTTGTTCCCTGGGGCATTCTTGGGTCGGATTTTAATTTTTTTTCTTGCAGTTCTGTCACCAGCAACTGTCACTTTGAATGGTTTCAGGTCTGGGTGAGGAGGCAGTGGAGAAACAGGAAAGAGGATGGTGGGAGAGAAGATGATGGTCATTCAACTAATCAAAGCAGGTTTTTTAGTAGCTAGTCTTAGGTACTACTTCAGCATGCTTTTGTTTGAATGCTGACAGGCAACGGTTCTGTAGTGACATCCACACTCTGTTAGGAGATTCGGAAAGGAATTAAGACTGCACTTTGAACAAGGTCTCACTAGCTCTTGTTGATATCCTCCTGATTGACGCCAGCATAGATAAGAAGAGAAAGGCTTATAAAAAGCCTCCACATTACTAAACTAATATTTTTCATGTAATTAAAGCTGGCAGAATGTTGGTGCTACCTCAGAGAGAACTGAATCAGTACCTAGTCACTTTGGTCCATGTTCCTACTGTTCTTCAGGCAGCCAAATGACAGTGAGATGGAGGAGCTGTGATGGATGTGTTGCAAAAAGCACTAGAGTGCAAGAAGAAGGGGGAAGAGGCAAGCAATCCCCTGCTTCAAAGCACCACTCAGCAAAGACTTCTAACTCAGTGGTGCAGCTGAGGCTGCCAGCCCACGTCTGATGGAGATAGTAGTTTGCATGGCTACACTGAATTGTTCAGTGTTCACTCCTCTACACGAGCCCAGCTGATGCTGTGAGTCTTGTCTACCTGTGTCTCCCTCAGTGCTGCCAACCCAGTGCCGCAGGGTCCCGGCCGGCAGAACGGCCCTCCCGCTCAGGTTATCCGCCCTGCAGCAGCTCGGGAATGTCTTCTGTTGCAAGGCATCGCTAGGCACATGAGGGGCGAGTCTCTCACTGGAGATGGATCTTGTGGGAAACTGCAGTGGACAGCCTCATTCCTTGACAAACTCAGCATCTCCTGGGTCCGTGTACTGGGAAGACATTTTTATGCCTGCATGCAGACAGTAGGTGTTACTTTGTGAGAGTTTCTATTTTAAGGTCTCACAGTCATTGGTTTATATGAACTGCCAATTCAAATGCTCCTTTCACCACACAGCTGCAAAGGAGCTATTATTGGGACACCTTTACCGCTGATCCAGTCCAGCAGCAGACTGTGCAAGCTGAGACTCTTAAGAGGAAAGAGCTCACTCCCACTGCCACTGAAGACAATGTCTATTTTCACAGTATAAGGGATCAAATGCCAGTGGGAAGAGCCAGGAATTTTCAGGCTTCTCAGAGGAATATTATAAACAAAGCAGAGTAAAAGCAAAGGTGTATGAAATGCCTTGACAGTGCCTTTTAAGAGTGCCTCTCTCAAACTCTCTTAGGTGTTATTTTAGCCAAGTCTTTATTCTTTTCTACTTAATGTTGTGTGTTAAAGTTCTCAAAGCTGCTGGCAATACTCAGTGGAACAATTTTAGAGCAAACTAAATAGAATGAGCAGAATAAAGGATAGTTCAAATATATTGTAGAAAGATAGCTTTTTCATAGAACAAGTTATTCAAAACACTGATGGCTAAGGCTTGTGAATGGAAAAAATCTCCCCTGTGTTTAATTACCCCAACCCATCTTTATTTCCTTTGTATAATTCTAAACACTGTTCACTTGTGCTGGATGTAGTTCAGTTGGAAAGTTGGTATTTGTTCAACGATGTGTTCTATTAACAAGCTGGAGATCCAAACTGGATGACTACAGCCAACCATCCTATCTGACCTCCCACATAATGTAGGTTATGCCATTCCACCCTGCAAAACCTGCAGTGGAAGGAATTACTCTTTGCCGCTATTCCGGATTCAGGAAAGCATTTCTATTTAGAGCAGTACTTAAGCACACACTTAACTTTAATGATATGCTTAATTCACATTTAAATATGCAGTGAAGTGCAACTTTTGAGTTTGCACCTTTCTGAGCAAACATTATGGGGTCCAGTAACTTGGTCATACTGAAAAGTGTACTTAATGACTCCCAGAGCAAAGTTAAATCTGAAGAGTTTATTCAGAAAAGTCAGATGGCTGGCTAATGTGACCTCCAGGGAGGTCAGTTTTGTTTGGGGATTTTCAGGCCTATGGGGCTGCAGTGGGTATTGCCATTTGCAGTATGAAGCTGCTCAGGAACCATAAGTGATATCCCTTTTATTTCACTTTGTAGAAAGGATATATGAATCAATAATATTTCATTAATTCAGTAACAACCTCTGTTAAACCTCTCAAAAGACAAGAAAGAAGAGAAGCTGATTTTGTCTTAATTTCCAAGGTTTTTTTCACTTGCTTGGGGAATGGAGAAAATCTCTACTGCACCATAATACCCTACCTAATTGAGCTCTTAGATTAATGTTTAAACTTCATTTGCAAGTCCATTACCAAATCTAATCAGTTACAAAGGTACCATTAAGGAAAGGATTTTTTTTCAAATCTGCTTCTAATTCACATTCCCCCTCACAATTGTCCAAGGCGCTGGCAGTGGCTGCAAGTACTGTTATTAGATATTGTACTTATACCAAGAGGGAAAAAGAAACTACAGAATATCTTCAGTGGAGATAATAATATACAAAATTACATGAAGTTCATATGCTGGTATGAGCCAAAAAGGGATTGGTTAAATCTTGAATCTACTGAAACTTTCAATTATCAAAGCAAAACAATACTAATGTTCAGCGTCTTTTAAAGTGACGATACCACCTTTGAGAAGGTGTTAGATTGATTGCACTGAAGACTTTTCCCTAGATCTATTACTTGCAAGAGACGTGCAGCATTATCCACAGCATCTTCCTGTGAGCTCAAATCCTGGCACAGCCCAGAAATTTCAGGTCTGCTTAATTTTCAATGCTCATGTAGTCCTCAGCCTTGTTGCTGATAAATGCTCTTCGCATTCAAAGTGAAATGTTCCTTTTGAGCTGCACATCAGAACAGGACCACCAACTTCTCAGTACTTGGGATTGCAGAGAATATAAATGCTAACACACAGCTGACCTGACCAAAGCTGAATGGGTGACTTCAAGCCAAAGACTGTCTCTCCCATTACCTAATCCCTGAGACATCCAGACTCCTATCCTCATCAGCACTTAAAAAAAAAATCTGGACTTTATTTTTATAACTGTACTCAGAAGATACACAAAGCAGAAATGAAGATCAAGAAATGAGCAGTATGATATTATACAGACACCGCTCCTTTCAGGAAAATCAAAATTTTGCTCTTGTGTCTGTGTAACTGGGGAAAGCTCTGCCTACCCAGGGTGGTCGGCCCAAGCATAGGAAGGCAGGACTGTTTAGAGGTAGTTGCTAATAGTCAGGGGTTTTGTGACCTCTTCTAAATCTCCTGATGCATATATTCATTTCCTAATCCCTATGCACTCTTTGTAGCCTGCTTGCCCCATCAGTTTAGTAATCTCTACAGAAAGCAGTGATTGGGAAGGAGTTTTGCAGAGTGCTGAGATGATAGCACCCCTTTGCTACAGTAAAGATAATATTGTGCTGTGCTGGCTTGCCCATTAAAACAAGGATATCTTCTGCTGGTCAAAAGTTCTCTGATTATGGACAAGAGAGACCTTTGCACCAGGCTTCTTGGCTTAAGAAGCACAAAGGATAAAACTGTGGGAACTCTAAGGTCTCTCCCACTCGCCTGCTGTGTGTCCTTCGGCTTCTTTCTTAGCATCACTTCTCTAGTTCGGCAAAAACAGGAATGATAAATGTTGTATTAGCACTTACCTTTGTAGAGCACTTGGAGATCTGTGGATAAAAAAAGCGCTGTGTAAGTACTTCTGCAATGATATGCTGCTGCCTTCTCTGTCTCCATGTGCGGAGAAGAACAAGAGCAAAGAACAAAAAGAGAAGCAGGTAAGAATGATTAATAAATATGCAGCCTACGATGGCCTCTCTCCCCAGATAAATGTAATAGTGACAATGAATGCAGAGGAGAAGAGGGGCCAGCGTATGGCAGAAATGAAAGTGTAGACAATGCCAGTATTATATCCACAGATCCTTGTCTCCACGGACTTCAGTCACTGCTGTGTGCTTGAAGCTGGTCAGAAGAATCCCCAGTAGAAGTATCTGACTACATGCCCTTAACATAGGATCACTCTGCCTGCTTTAAACATGAATTAAAAGGAGGGAGAAAGAGCCCCAGGGTTCAACGTCAACAAGATCTAAACTACTTGACATTCTCGTTCTGAAATGCCAGCTCTTAAATTATCAAGGCCTTTTTTCTTTCCTCTTTTTCCCCCAAGAGCTCTGTATTTCCCCATGTAACAGTGTGCAAACATTTTATCAGCAAATACCAAGGGGGTGGGGTGGGGTGGGGGGTGTGTGTGTGTGAAAAATCGGCTATCTAGAACTGATAAAGCAATTTGGCACAGACACAGCAGCTATCACTTTTAAATGGCTACGGGCTTTCCGAGGTTTAACAAGTTGCAGGGATAAAATTCTGGGGGCTGACTGCTCTGAGGGTGAACGGGAAGCTGTGCTCGCTCACCCCGTGACATTCCCACTTGCTGCAGTGCCCGTGTTACCGGGACTGTGCCCTAATGAAAGGGGTTATGCTGCCCTGCCGTACAGCAACAGCCCGTGACACTGCGCTAACAGCATGCTTGGGACCATTACTTAAGTGATAATCTCACTGCTCCTTTGTTTTATGAGGCAATAATCTGATTCCCATGTGCATAAAATGAGGCCAAAGGGTAAACAGTTTGTTATAATGAGGGAACAACATTAAGACTGATGAAAACTAGAGGTCAGTGTTATTATTTCTGTTATGACACCCATTCATTTAATAATCCTTCTGCTCATATTCTAACCGCAGGGATCCATGTCCAGGCTTTTCAAGGCAGTATCTGTCCCCTAATAAAGGCAGATATTATCCTGCTGTCTCTCGTATCTAACTCAGCTCGCTCTCAATGTGGTTCCTCATTACAATCACATCTGAGAGACTCCCAACATGGCTGCGTGGTGAAGGACCACTGGAGAAGGACCAGAGACACTAAAGAGACATTATTTGCATGGCCCCGAGGTATCAGTGGCAGGCTAGGGAACTCATCACAGGTTTTCTGTTTCACAATGAGCTTCCCGCTTAGAGGATTCTTCTTTTCTGCTGCATCTTCCCCTCCCCCACAAAGTATCTACTCTCTACTGACAGTTTACCATTCCCAGCTGGGAAGATACTGGGAAGATATTCCCAGTATGTTAGTACATCAGTGAAATCAGTGAAGCATTTCTATAGATCTTCCTTTGTGTGTGTGTGTGTGTGTTTTTTTTTGTTGTTTTTGTTTGTTTGTTTGTTTGTTTGGTTTGGTTTGGTTTGGTTTGGTTTGGTTTGGTTTGGTTTGGTTTGGTTTGGTTTGGTTTGGTTTGGTTTGGTTTGGTTTGGTTTGGTTTGGTTTGGTTTGGTTTGGTTTTTTTTAGAGAGAATAGTAGCATAGTTGGTCTATTTAGAATGGATCTGATCATAGCAACATTACTGGGTGCTCTGAATAACAGAATAAAGTAAGTAGTGTCAGGATTTCTGAATGGGAAAAGTTTCCCTGTGTATGAAATGTATATAATGGTATGTATAATTTTGTAAACCATCTAAATAAATAAAATATTTTTATATAGACACTTATTATAATATACAATTTGCAGGTATCCTGGATCCACGCATCTTATTCTCTTGTCACCCAGTTAACCTCAGGTTAGGTAAATTCCTTCTTCATCTTACTACTGGCACATATTCTTCTCCCTGTGGGGTATATATATACATATATAACTATTATTACCATTGCTATCATCATTATTATTATTACCTATGATGCTGTGCTGTCTAGCAGAGGCAATATACTGGACTAATGCACATGGAGCATTATGTACTTTTTTTTTCACATCAGCTGTGGGCAAGAACATTATTATATAAACAGATGGGTGATAGAAAACACTAGTAGATGAATAGGGACCTTATTGTATGTTTTCTAACTCATTGAATGTAGAGTATTCATATTAATGCCACTTACACACAAAAAAGCCAACAACAAGAAAACCACCCAAAACTTACTGAATTAATAGTGAGAAAATTTCACTTACAGTTCCAGTGAAATCACCAGAAGTAGAGTTGGCTCTAATGGTCCACATCAAAGATCTTTACTTTACTTAAACACATTTTTTTCAAGTAATCCTAAAGGCTAAGTTTTCAAGAGGTTTAATGAAACAGAGAGGCAGGTAAGACAGACAATAAAAGATCATTTTTAGAAAAGGACATTTTTATATTCCTTTCAGGTCTTCTAGAATATTGTCTCTTGCTTTTGTGGGAAATAGGGAAGTTGAAAAACAAAATTGTTTGGTACTGATACGGTGAAACTAAATTTTTTGATGGAAGTCAACAGTCTCCTGGTTGTGGAAAAGATACTCTATCTACAGAATAATCCAAATCTTGGCAAAATATAACTTGTTGGATGGTTTATTTAAAAAAAATAAAAATTCCTACAGAGTGCAGAGTTTGAACCAATGTAGAAGGGTTTCCCTGGTGTGCATCCAGATCAATGCCAAAGTAGCTGAAGTCCATTCTATTGACCAGATGTGGATACCAGACAACTGCATAATGACTGACTGAATGTCAGTGGATCTGACAAAACTTCTACTCAAATGACTCCATGGAGACTCCCTTCAATTTCAATGGTCTTTGGACTGGGCTTTGTATTAACTATTTGTCACAGGCAATAATGAGAATCCCCAGATTATTTGTTTCATTTGCTAAGCAAATGACGACATTTCTTTAAGCAAAAATTGAAAGCATACATTTTGGGTTAAGAAAATAAAGAAAATCTGTTTTTCAAGCCTGTTGGTAGGAAAGAATTTAGCAATGGAAATTCTCACCCCCCAAAAGTATATTAATTTCTTGCCCTCTAATACTATTATTAAAGAGTAAAGTTATAAATAAGGTAGCAATCTTCTGGATGTTAGAAGCATCCTCCACTCCTCCCTAGATGCCAAAAGTACCAGTTCATCCTTTCCCAGCTGGCAATATCCTATAGTACCAGAATCCATTCCTTTGATTCACTGATGCACAGAAGTTAAGGTGAAAAGGGATCATTAGATATTTGGCATGGCCTCCTATGCATCACAGACCATTAAATTCCTTGCAGTTATGTCTGTAATGAAGCCAATAATTTGCATTTGGCAAAGGCACAGCTTGATTTGAAGGTGCCATGAGATGGAGAAGGACTTGTTCCTTTTGCTCGTGTGTTCCAATGGTTGATCATCTTCACTACAAAAAAAACCCCAAGAACCAAAAAAACCCAAAAATCCCCTAAAAACAAACAACCAAACAAAGCCCTTACTTATTTGATTTGAACTTGCCTGGCATTAGTTTCCAGCCATTCGTCCTTACTACAATCTTCTCCGCTAGGCTGGGGAGCACTTCTATTTCGTGCCTACAACAAAAGTACTTTGTGCTATAATTCAGTGCCTTCAATATGCTTTACAACAAGCTAAAGCACAAAGCCCTTGCATCTCTTGCTGCAAAGATTTCTCTCCTTCCGGATTTGTTTCAAATACCCTTTAAACCCAAGGACACCAAAACCAGATGTTGTATTCCAATATAACTTGCCCCAGTGTTCTACCCAGAAAATCACTTCCTTAATCCTACGCAGTAATCATCAGTTTAGAAGTCTCAGAGTAAGATTGCTCATGTTTTATCACACAATTGCCTTTGGAGTCATGCTGAACTGCTTTTCTGCTATAATCATTTTCAGGTCCATTCTTCTACAGGATGAAGTCTATAACTTTGGCTTGATTCCATACTGCTAAATGAATTGCTTTACATTTCAGTGCATAAACCTTCATTTTGTCAGAATGATGCAGGATTGCTAAGCTCTTGGTCAGTTTATATGAGTGGTCTGTACTAATAATTGTCTTTATGTCATCTGCAAATTTTATTAGCAGTGATTTTATATTAATTTCCAGGGGATTATTTTAGAGGTGTTGAATCCCCTTGATGCTAATGTTGATGCCTACAGAAACCTGATAGAAGTCCCTCAATACCATGTTATGCAGTTATTATTACTTTCTGAACTCTTAGTAGTGTGTTTCCCAGTCCACCGTAGGCTAACTTTGTGGAAATTGTA
Organism: Oxylabes madagascariensis; assembly: GCA_013400675.1. Lineage (NCBI taxonomy): Eukaryota > Metazoa > Chordata > Aves > Passeriformes > Timaliidae > Oxylabes > Oxylabes madagascariensis. The sequence continues at coordinate 29,249 of VYZR01072261.1, read as the reverse complement.
TAATGTCAAATTTAAACAAAATGGCATGAAGCACTATGTCAAACATATCAGCTGGTAAAAATAACTACATAGCTATCACACATGCAGTTTGCTTGACCTGTTTTCCACAATGTCTGTTGATTGGCAATTATTATATTTTGGCCCTCCGATTCATTATTAATTGAGCCTTGTAACATAATTTTCTTTTTTTCCCCCCGGTGATTGAAACCAGCCCAACCAGTCTGTACATCATGTGGCAACCCTGGAACCTTGGTTTGACATCTGCTACTGACCAACACAACAGCTATGCAATTTATTGTCTGATATATATGCAAACCTAACACAGGGCAAATCTCATATACACAATATATTAATAAAACTTCTATGAAAGCCAGCTCTGTAGCAATTGAACTCACAGGTGCTCCTGAAGATGAGGCACAGGTCACCATAAAATACCTGAGGACATAAGGTATTGTTACCAACATCTGGGGAGCCAGCCAGGGCTGTGGGTTGTGTGGTCTTGAGATGCTTGGAGTTGCTAGCAGAGGCCCAAGCTGCAAAACTGGGGCAGACTGTCCTGCATCACACCAGGACCCCTTCCAGCATCCGAAGCAGGCAGGACCATGGGAGCACTCAGGTAGCTCTCTCTTCCCAATGGCAAGAAGTTTTCTTCAGCTCCTCTCAGTACATATTTGGGTGGGTTTTTCTGCCTCTGTACTGCTTGACACAGATGTGTCTTAATTACTGGCTGGCACTTTTCACAAGGGTTAATGTGGTGTTTGCTCTGTCTCACATTCATCCCAAAAATAAATGACACAAAAAATTAGCATTAAAAATAACAAGGTGCCTGAAGATATTAATGCCTTTATTAAACTGTATACACATCATAAGACATGTGAGCAGTACTCACAGGCAACTGATGGTATCTTTTGTCCTGTCCTATCTACAAGTCACTGCAATTCTGAGTCTCAATTTCCCCAGTTTGTACACACCCAATAAACAGCCATTAGCACCTACCTGGTGTATTTTTATTCTGTGCTTGAGAAAAAAGCAGTAGTGATAAAAATAGAAAATCCCCCCTAGGAAACAAACACTAATGCTATTTAGCATTCTGAATAAAACTAGAACTTGTTGGAACTCCACAAGTATAGATAGCTGATGTGCCAAGTGTACATTATGAACCTCCCTAAACTCAGTCAAGGTTTTCCTGGTTTAGCTGGATAGAGGAAAGCTTACCTTTTTTTTCTTATTACTTGTATTTATTCAACATGAGTATCCTATTAAAACTCCCTGGGTCAGGACTCTGATTTGTTTGCAGTGCGACTGGTGGAGAAACTCTAACTTGAAATTAGGCCTGAAATGTGATAGGAACTCACCAAAACGGTGGAGCTCCTCCTGAGGACATGTGTGGTAGCAGAACTGTTGCAAAATACTACAGTGTAGCTCCACAGGTGAAGAAAAAGAAAGCCCAGTGGTTCAGTCCAGAGGATTAGGAAAGCATGTGTGCAATGATGAAGGGCCATGTTTTACAGTCAAATGACACAAGTGCCAGTGTATGACCCAGAAAATAAAGGACAGAACAGGAAATACTGAAAGACAATGCTGTAGTCATCAGCCTCACTACCAGAGGTGCTATGAGCTTGTTTCTCCACTACCAGTCTTGTTTGCATTAGGTAACACAGCTTTTTGTACTTTTAAAGAAAATAAAAGCAGCAATATGGTATTGCAAGGTCAGCTGCAGTCCTACATGTTATCAGTGGTGATCTGGAAACACATGAAACAACAATCTCTTTCCTCACACCACCTTAGTGCTGCCTTCTTGTGCAAAAATGGCTTGCACGTGAGGAGCTGACAGGGTTTTCTTTTTCTTCCCCTCCATGTAATTCTTTCATGATTTGTGCAGATTGAAGAGTAGCTCCTGCAAAGCTGGCCCATTCCCATGAACAGTTCTGAAGGCAATGGAAGTGGAGGTGCCACTGTGGAAAGCATCCATCCCTGCACCTTCTGCAGGTTTTAAAGGAGGTGTTGGACCACCAGTTCAGAGGGCAGAGCAAGGACTGGTGATGGCCTTCTCCACTTCTTTCATGACTTGTCCAACACACAGAGCAAGACGACAGCAAGAACATCTACCAGGCAAGATGTGCACTGGATCTGTCTTGTGTGGGTCCTAATACAGGTTGTCTCTAAACAGCAGAAACACCCTCCTGCCTGTGTTTCTCTGCCTCTGTGGGAATCAATTCTTTCCAACAGATTGAAAAAAAAAAAAGTTTTAAGGCAGGATAGTCACCCTCCTCTGATGGATCCTTGCGGGTGTGAGAGCTGCATCTGTCCCCAGAGGTGAGGCAGGCAGCAGGTGCTGGTGCAGCTGGCATGGGCAGCCCATGGTTTCTGTAGGTGTGCAGCCTGTGCAGGAACTGCTGCCACAAATTCTTTTCATGGGAGGGACAGGAAATGGTGTTTCTGTAGCACAGTGGAAAGCAAACCATTCACTGCTGTCAGGGCTTCATCTTCTCACAAATAAGATCTTTGTTTAGAAATGTGGCTTTGTAGTTCTGTGAGAACCAATAGAGTTCCACTTCCAGGAAAATATTAATCATTAACCATAAATAAGTAAAGAAGGATGAGACCTTTGTGGTGTCTGCTGAGAGACAGCAGTTATTTTGTCATAGCTGACAAAACCCCAAGCCTGTAGCCTGTGAATGCTTAGTTCAAACTTCCACTTACCCAAAATCAAGGCAAATGTCACATTGTTACTCTCCAAATTTATCCAGAAAATTTCTTCCCTCCCTTCAGTACGTAACTCTGGGGATTCTTACCCTGAAACTCCCCTGGCCCCCTGCAGCAGATCAAGGGGTAAGGACTCAAATTTGCCCAGATTCAGTGAAAATGGGCTGCAAAGTTTATTAATTTTTCCAAGGTAGGAATTAGTATCTGTTCTTCTTCCTTATTCCTCCTCCACCAGCACCAGCTGCTACAATGTGTATTGCCCTATAAAACACTTTTTGTTGGATTCTGGTGCCCTCAGGTGCCCTTCTCCTCCCCCATCCTCCCAGATGAACACCTGTGAGAGGCAGATGGTACAGCTAATCCAAAATATATTTCTTGAGTCCATGTAGAGAAGCTGCCAAGCTGCTGATTTTTTGGCACCATGCCTTGTGGCATCCATGGCTGGTGAGAGACGCAGATGCTGCCTGAAAATAGCTGAAGAGGAAATTCTCCCAGTGTCTCCAGAGGTCCAGGAAAGGCGGCTGCTGCTGCTGCAGGGTTCATGGGCAGATGTCCCACCCGAATCCTTGCTGGGAATGCCTTGTGAGCAGAGCTTCTTCTCTCACGTCTTCATCATCCCTTCCTCCAGCTCCACTCCAATGGGGTNTACCACCCTAACTAACAGGGTGTCAGGTTGTATTCTGACTCTGTCAGTGGTTTTTTTATTGCTTTTATTTTATTTTACTTTCCTTTATTTTCTTTTCATCTTATTAAATTGTATTTCTGACTTGGAGTCCTTCACTGGTTTTGCTTTCAAACCAGCACACCTTCTCACACTGAATGGTGAGAGGCCATTTCTGGTTGGACATGGCCTGGCAAAAGAAGGAAATGTGTTTGCATGAAGCTGGGAGCTGTTGTAGGGAGCTGTTGTTTCTGCCTGCAGACTTTGTGTCCATGCACACTCAGAGACTCCAGCAAAAGACATCTCTGTTCATTTGTTTACAGAAAAGATGAGCACTGGCATATATTTATGTCTTCCAGGGGTATATAATACTCCCCCTCTTAACCACAGAGCTTGGTCAGAGTGGTTCCACAGGTAAGAGATGGCAACTCCTCCCCAGCCAGCACCCCAGGCCCTCTGAGCTGCAGTGACAGGGTCCCTGGGACCAACCACCACAGTAGTGGTTCAGCTCCTTCCTGACAGAAGTGCTTTTCCAAATATGGTTGTACCTGGGAAGTAGCCTGGTTCTCACATCAAGAAATTAACTCTGTGGTAGGATTCATGCCCAGGCGCAGCCACAGTACCTCCCCTGACATTCAGATATTCAGGAGAGCCTATCACAACTGAAGCTGGAGGCCAGCAGTGATCAAGAAAAGGAGCTGGGACCAGTGCACCAGCACACAAGGCCAGTAAAAAACATCAAAGAGTCAAGATACTGTGCTCTTCCTATTATGTGGAGCTTCAGGGCAGCACAAGTCCTTGCACTACCTGACTGGTTCTGAAATGCATATTCTTATTGCCCAGGATCTGCCCAATGCTTTGGGGACAGGAAGGAGAGCACAGTCTGTGGGGATAATGGTCATTGGCAGACTAACAGTAAGGAAAAGGAAAAATTAAGATGAAAAAGGCATGTCAGTGTTGGAAAGTGTGTGGTTTGCCCCAGTATATTTTGAGAAACTGGAAGAAAATGATAATTTTTATTTAATTATTCTTCACAAATTCTATAGCCTTAAGACCTGTAACTCAGGGTCTAACCTCCTTCATTTTCAGTATTCAGTTCTTTTATGCACATTTTGCAGAAAAATACCTCTTGCTCCTTGCCCTCTCTTCCTCCTCCTCCAAAACCAGAGCACTACACCCAGCTCCTTAAAAACACAGGGGTACCTAACTCCACTGGGATCAAATAAGCTTAACCTGATTTAGGTGCCTAAACACCTTTGAGGATCTAGGCATTAATCAGCTCATTTAATGAGCTCCTGTAGTCAAAATGCACAAACAAGATCTTAAAGCCAGTGCCTCTGAGACCCAGTGTAGAATAGGCTCTCCAAATCCAGACACCAAGGCAAAGGGTGAGGGAAAATCTCAAAAAGTAGTGCTGAGATGGATGCAGGTATCCCACTTCTGAAGCAGAAACACTGTGTCTGCACTGGGTGAGGCAGTAATGATCAAAGAAGAGCAGTATCTGCAGCAGACCTGCTTTCTGCATTCTCTGCAAGGCAGCCCCTCCTGCTTCTGTCTTCTGAAGGAACCTGATTTCTTGTGGAAGAGCAGGTGAGCCAGAAGCAGGAAGGCACCATGGAGAATTTCAGCTGTGCCAACACGGTTTTGGGAAAATCCTTCTTCCCATTAAAGGGCACAAGTAACAAATCAACATCAACCACAAGCAGCTTAGTATAGAGGCTTGAAGGAGGTCACAGCTATGGCTGCTCTTGCTGCCTTACCTCAGAATGGAAAAGAAGCTCCTTCTTAAAAATAAAAATGCTATTCTCATTACCACAAAGCTTGCACAATAAACCCACTCTGCTACAGAATATAACTCGGCCAAGTACTCTATGAACAGAAAACAAAATTAAAAAGAAGAAAAAAGGTGCCTTTTGGCTGGAGAAGTTTAGATGGTGCTATAAGCAACAAGAGGCAGTATTGCTGCTGCAGCAGCTCAAACATAAAGAAGTCTGGGCTGTGGGTTTTGGTAAGTGTCATAAGAAGAGACAGGAAGAAATTTTAGTAGGAAAACAAGATTGCTTTTTTGGTAGTTTATAGGCAGCCTGCGGGTATGGAAATGTAGATGATGAGGGCTAAACAGTGCTATGCTATGAACTGTGGCAGTGCCAACCCCAAGGCTCAGTGAGGACTCTGCTCTCCTGAGCAGATGGCAGCTGAGCACGAGGGCACAGACATGCATGGCAGCACCCAGCCTCTCCAGGAAGTCACTTATCTTATACCTTGCTCAGGAGGTCTGACACAACCATACACGCATGATTCATGCTTGGGCTGCTTTCTTGAAATGCAAACAGGTGTTATAAAAATATGAGATAGTCCTCTCTGCCTTTCACAGAGGATCTTGGCTTTGATCATATAGGAAATCAGAATTTTATATTACTTTATATTATTCAGCATATTCAGCCTCTGGATTGGCTGACCATTCTCAGGAACCTTTTCTAACAGTCATATCAGGCTGGAGAACCATGGGCCCATGACTTAAAATAGTCCTGCATCACGATAACAATTTTCACTGTCAGTTCATCTAGAAAAAGCCATTTCTTGGTATTATTACATAGAAGGGTACACTCACACTGAGTTATGTGTGTGACCTTGGAAAATTAAGAGGTAATTTAACAACATCCAATGCAGGAGCTGATTTCCACAATAATCAAGACAGGTGATAGTAACAGTTCATAGTGATAGTTATCCACGGTGAGTCAAACTCCTGGATTTCGTTTCTCAAATAAATGTTGAATGAGCTGGAGACAGGATTGGGAGCAAAAAATTGGCTCCACAGCTGGCAGAGATGCCTGGTGCTTCGCTGCGTTCCTCAGGCAGGACTGGGGTGCAGAAACTGTTTAATAAGGATTGTAGCATTACATGGGGCAACAGAGAGCCCCTCTATCTAACCTCAGCGTGACCCTTCAGCATTGCCTGCTGCACCTGAAGATGCTTCACTTTAACCCAGCACAGGGCACAGCTCACCTGCTGTGGTGTTTATCAGGTAGCAGTGGGCCTTGATGTTGTAGCAGCATCTGCAGGATACATCAGAAGGGGCAGAGGGAGCTGGGATAACCACAGCTTGAGTAATGGCAGTCCTTGGAGGAGCTGACACTCCTGTTTTATTCAAGTGGCTGTTGCCAGGCCTAGGGCTGTGCTGGGTTTTGGCAGCAGGCCTCCTTCAAGGCAGCTGCTTTAGAAATGCCTGCATATTTCATAGATTGCTCCCCGTTCAAGTCAGCATCAGAGCCCACTCCAGCCCTTCTCTTGCTCTAACTGATGTGAGAATGCTCCGACCAACAGATGTGGAAAAGAGTAAATGGCAGCAAGCACCTTTCCCTGGGCACTTGTGGAAGCGTCACTACACCTGACCGTACTCCAGGCTACTGCTCTCTGTAAAAGACTGTGGTGGTTTGACCAGGAAATGGGTTTTCAGGATGAGTGAGCCTACTCATTTTGAGGTTTCTAGCCCTACCCTCAACCCTTCTGACACAGCAGCTTGGATGAGAACCACCTGTTCCTTCAGATGCAGCCAAATCCTTTCGGGACAGCCTGATCCCCTGCTTTCTGGGGTGGCAGGATTTCTCAGGTTAGGAAGGTACCTGAAGACCAGATTGGCTCTTCTACAAATTCTGCAAAGTATTGGTGCAGGAGCAATGCTGAACCCATGAAATCAAGAAGAGCTGAGGACTAAGCCTGAAGAGACATCTTAAGAGTGCAGATATCTTAAAAACATGTCCTGTCTGCATTTTCAGGAAAATATCCTCCTTTCAAGATCATCCTCCGTGGTTTTGTTTTCATTCTAGCAGTGCTCAGGGTGTTAGGTAAATGTCACAGCACTTCCAGTGAAAAGAGGCATTAGTGCAAATCATAATCAGGCCTGAGGATTCAAATCCTCCCTCCAGGTACATCACTGTGACCCTGGCTCCAAGGAGGGGCACTGCTCCAAGCATAAAATGGGGAGTTCTCTGAGGTCAAGACGGATTAGAAATTCAACTCAAGCCCCACGCAGCTGCACTGTAACCAGTATGGGAATCCCTGCATACATATTCAACTTTTAGGTTGGCTTTCACTGTAATTAATTTCCTTTTATAATCTCCATTTCATGTGTACCAGCACCAGAATCTGAGCTGATGTACATCAGCAGTGATCCATTGCCTTTGAGTGGCATTATTTTGTAGCTGTTGAGGGGATGGCCCCTGGCTATTAATTTAGCCTTTCTCCTCTCTCTTGACAGGACTAATCTCTTTTAGAATTTGAGACTAAATAAAAAATCACCCCTTGAATAGCTGAATCCTGTAATTCCCTCCTGGCCTCCACTTCTGCTTGCTGCCAGTGGAAATGAAGAGTGCTGAGCACCTGGCAGGATCAGACCCTCGGGTGGCTCAGTGGTTGTGCCAGCCCCCTAATTCTGGGGTAATGATAATAATTGGGCTTGCACCAAGTGTTGACACATATTTATTAATTGCAAGGTGCGGCTGGCTCTGCACTTTGCTAAGGCAAACACTCACAGAACAATGTGCACAGAGGATGCTGGAAGCCTTCCAGCCAAGTGTCAGCAGCAGCTGAGAGGGGAGGAAATTGCTAACTGTCCCACACAAGGAGGCAGGGCACTCAAAATCCGTCTGGAGATGGAAGGATCTCCTTTTCTCGGGTTCATCTTTCCTTTTGGAGAAACCTTTCCTGTTCCACCACAAAGCCCCTGACCTCGCTGCGGCCCCAGCAGCTTGTGACACAAGACCAAGATGACACAATTGGAGCCAGGCTTCGTGCCAGGGCTGGCAGTGATTTAGTGACGTTCCTAGAGAGCAGGGGGAGGAAGGGCCTGGCCCACAAGCTGAAGGTTATTTGAGCAGAGTCATACATTTAAGGTAGGAATCACATGAATCCCAAAGGGTAGGAATGGGAAGGAGCTTGCCTGCCTGCCTGCCTGCCTGCCTGCCTGCCTGCCTGCCTGCCTGCCTGCCTGTGGAGTGGCTTATCCTACAGAGATAAACTGCTGCATGCTCAAGGGAGAAACCAGCAATGAGACTGGGACAGAGAAGAGCTTTCATTCTTACTTTTAGTACTAAAATAATAAGTAACAAGTGACTACACTGAATTTATTTACTGCCCTTTAAATGGGGTACAGTGACTCACTCCTTTTAGTGCTTTCCTTTTATCAGTGATGAAATTATTCTCTCTTGTGAGCAACTACTTTCTTTCCTTTTCCTTCAGCCTGAGGATTTACATAGCAATACCAGATAAGCAAAGACAGTGCAAGACAGCTCACTGAGTTTATACCTCAGCTTTGGTTGAGTTATGCCTGGCAAAACTGCAGCTAGCTTGAATGTGTCTGTGGGCTCTTCCTCACTATCCCTCTGCCTGCGTTCCCATACAGCTGAGAGCACTATGAAGTTGCACTTACTCATGTCACTTAGAGCAATTTTCAAAGTCCACTTAACTTATCTGCCCTGTCATAGCTGTGACCAGCCTGGCACTGATCCGGATGTTCAAGAAATATCAGCCAGTTACTCACAGTTGTCTGAATCAGCGAAGAGGAGAAACTTCCTTTCTCATTCTAAGTAGTTTCTATATGTCTAGAGACGTGTTACAGAAACAGAAACTATACCTGATAAAGTGCCAGCATTAATCCATTTGATGTATTTAAGTGCGGCTGTTTAACAGCAACATATCAAGTTAATGTGATACTGATGGAATAAGAAATGGCATCAGAGGGTTTCAAAAGATTTCTTATCACAAGGAAAAAAAAAGGATTTTGACTTCCCATTTCATTTCTCAGTGAATGAGAACACCTTTGCTATTTACATTATTTACTGTTTACCGTAGTAGAGTCACTACTGAAAATCAAAGTGATTTGCAGAGGCCTGCCAGTTCTTTTTATGTCTCCTTTGCTGACTCAATAAACATCTGACACTCCAGTATTGTAACTAAGTGTACTGATTCTGCCCTCATTGAAAACATCTTTCTAAGAGAAAGGAATTGTTCTTCTTCGCTTAAAAATGTGATTTGTCTGGCGAAGCATTTGTAAAAGCTTTTTCCCCCCTATGTTACTGTGGCAATTGTAAGCAGCTAGGCATGTACAGTAACTTGAGAAGCTCTGTGAAATCTTCTGATATGCAAATACACTGCTGTATACATGGCAAAGAAGAGTTTTGGGCAGATTTACATGAAACAGAGTTGCAATAACAAACTATTCCCTTATATGCCACTTTGAAACAAAACTTGATCTTGAAAAAGGATGCAAAGTAAATATTCCAAAAAGCCTGTAAGCTAGTAAAGAAATGGTTCTGAGTTCAGACCAGTTCTGCCCCAGGCTAGTTCTGTTTCTCCTGATATAGCCATCTTTAAATAAAATAGAGCAGGATTGAAGCCAAGGAGCCTGAGCAAGGTGCAGCAAGGGAAGATACTCTGGTAACAGCTGGCAAGGACAGGGCCTTTCATGTCTCACCCATCACTTGGCAGAATCAAACTGGATGGATGTCCCAGTGGGAAAACGTGGCCTTCCAGTCTGCAGAGGACACATTGCATCTGGTCCATATCTGCTCTTACACACAAATTCAGGCAGGGACGAGAAAATGGGAAACTGGAAAGAACAGTCTAACGCAACACCACCATGGTGTTCTTGGATGGCAGCCATAGGCGAGTCTTCCAGGTAAGCATGGAACACAAAGGAATTTATAAGCACATAAATCATAGGAGCTGAGGATGGGAAAGGCCACTGGAGGACTAGTCAATGCAGGCCTGTTTTCTACAGGGAATTTCCCAATTGACAGTTTTAATAATTTCAAACAACAGGGCTTTAACTTTCCTTTGGAAGCAATTCAAGGTGGTTAGGGACCTATCTGAACCTTTCATCATTTCTTTGTGTTTCATGAGACTAACACTATATAGATTCCTAGCAGCTCTTCCTGCAGGCTTTTAGATTCAGATTTCTTTTTTGCTGTTTATTCCAGGCTTATTCTACAATGAAGCTAACCCAGAAGTGCAGGTAGTCACTTCAGGCTTGCCTACACTGCCATATTTCCTCTCAGGTAACTGAGTCAACAGGAAGCGGTGCTGTGAAGGGTCCCTGGGTGAACAATCTGGGTTACAGTGAATGGGGAAATGTATTAAAATATTGGAACAAGAAAGCCTGCATGTAGCATTGTTGTGGGATGGCTGCAATGTGTTGCAGTTGCCCTCTACCAAACGTAGTCTGTGCAGCAGGTCCCTAAGATTTGAGCCACTTCCACAAATTGCTCCTAGAAATTAGGCTGTTTCACTAAGGCAGATCACATCTTCAAAAGGCTTTGCTGGTCTGCACTAGGCAGGCTGTTCATCATAAGCTACTCCACAACAGATTCCCAAAGAAAGAAAGGGCACGCAGAAAGATTGAGGAAACCACCTCTGCCCCTTACATCTGAGAGTAAGACTGTTAGAACAGGAACAGAGTCCTGCCTGTACTTAAATTCCACTTTGTGTTCTCTGTAGAGATGAATAGAGTCTGTTGGCATTTTGCAATGACTGTGAGGAATTTTAGTGGTTAATTATATCCTCTGTTTCTTGCCTTGCTATCTCTATGCACATTCACACAAGTCCTAAAAGGAGTTTACTGTTCAAGTGCCTAGGCTCTGGGCCAGGAGCAGCGCCTAGATAGAATACTGTGAAACATCTCCTCATGTGCTGTGATAAAATGCTTGGGGACATACTATAAAGAGCTGTGAGTGTGCCTGCAAAGTCATGAAACGTTATGTCATCGGTCCTGCAAGCGCCGCAAGGTTGTGATCTCAGAGCAGGCTCTCAGCCAGAGTGGGAGAGTAACAAATCTAGACAGCATTAGGCATTCAAGGACTGTGTCACCATTAGATGGTTGTACATTTCAACTGGCTGGGCCCAGGGTGGGACAGAGGTGGTTGGCCAAAATGTGCAGGTTGGTGCAGTGGGAGAAGTGGGGGAGTAACACAGTGGGTGAGAGGAAGGAAAGGGTGAAAAGCAGGTGACAGCAGTGGCAGGACAGGGGGAGGCCAACAGAAGATTCCCAAGGCAGTGTTTCGCTTAACGATTTCTTCTCGACCTGGGTTGATCACTTGATATTGGTGTGTGAAAGGGAAGACAGTGGTGTGCCATTGTGTTCAGCCATTGTTGTGTGCCAGGTGAGAGTCAGGAAGTGTGGGAGGAAGGGGATTTGGGGTGTGATAGTTAAGCCACGACAGGAGGAAGAGGGCTTGTGTTAGCCTACGGTTTGTTTGAATTGATCACCACCCTTCATCTTTCCCTTTCACATCGGTTTCACCACCATTTAAATTAAAATGCTACTGAAATGTAAAGAAGGACAGACACTCTACTGAGGTCCCTGCCCCTGGACTGGCAGTCTGCACATCCACGCTTGTGCACAATCTGCCCTCTCCACAAGTCTCTTCCTCCCGTGTTACAGGGAGATCCTTGCTTACAAGCAGGGATGCCCTTGTGCCCCAGCCATTGAGGCTGTTCCCTGAAACCCTGGCCAGGTGAGGGGAGAAGGGCTATATAGTTAGCCAAGACAGAAAGCAGTAAACACATCCAGTGCTGAAATGGAAGAAAGGACTTACCTCCTAGCTTTCCTCAGTATACTACAATTCTCTGGCTAGGTCTCACCAGATATCCTGCCAGTCCCAAAGTATTCAGCAGTCTTGACTAACCTGAGGCAATCATAGTATAATACAGTTTAGTAGGAATGATCCATGACAAAGCCCCCTCTCACCCATCAGAATCTGGCTGGTAGCACAAACCCTGACAGAATCTGACTTCTTTCTTTACAAAGCACTTCACTTCCAAGCTCCTGACTGAGAGTTACAAGGTGCCCTGACATGTTCTTGCTCCAACAGTTAATTAGCTGTGTCTTTCCACAATGATTGCTGTATTGCAGTATTTTTTCAGGCCTTCCTGGCTCTCCCCAGGAGACAAGGAGGTGCAGGATCAGCAGTGGGGCGGTGCATCAGGCAACGCAGCCGTGTCCACAGCGGAGCTTTGCTGCTGATTCCAGCAGATTGCAGTCATGAGAGAGCTGCACTTGAGTGCAAGCCGGCACTGAAACACAGGCTTGGCCATCTGGCCAACGTGATTGCAAATGGATGTGCAGGTACTGATCCATTTTGGCATGACACAAAAGAGAGTGGGAGGGCAACTGGAGGCCAGTCAAACCAGCTGAGAAGAGTTAATCCTCACTCCCAGCACGTTATTAGTGAGCAGAGCACAGACTCCAGTGTTCATACCCACTGAAAACTGCACTGTGGGGGTGCAGGGAATTTCAGTGAGGATTGTTGGGAGTCTTGGCCAACAGGCTCTGACAGTAATAGCAAGTGTGGGAGATAAGGAGCATGCTGTTAATTTCTATGGGTTTCCTGAGACCAGGTCCTTCCTCTTGGCTTTTTGCCCTCCTCCCTGGTACTGGGTCATAGTGACTCCTTTGGAGCAAGTTCTGTCCCTTCAAATGCATGTGAACACAGTGGTTTGAAGATCTGGTTTGGATAACTTCACCTGCACACTAGGAAGTTCAAATACTCACAGAGAGGTCCTTCCTTGCTTAACTGTCAACCTGTACTACCAACCCCTCTGACTGTGCAGCTGTGTCACAGTGGCGGAGAAATATGNGTATTTCTCTATTAACATGCAGCTGGTTAATGCAGCTGAATAGCCCTGGCTCAGCTGTTACCTTTCTCAAAGCCAATGGCAAATGATGAAAAACCGTGGTAATATCTATTAAAAGTTTGTGGAAGGGGCCTGCTCAGTGGGAGCTTTTCTATCTCACATACAAGTGATGATTTAGAACAGAGAAAGATCCCCTCGAGGGGATTTTGTGAACCATGCAATGCTAATTAACTCCATTGTTGTATTTTGTTTTGAACATAAGAGTCCCTCTGGGATTGCAGCACTCTTTCCTACTGCAATAGATTTCCATTTTGCACCACTGTATAAAATCTTCTCCACATCCCATCAGCAAAAGGGCTTAACAATAGGGAGAAGCATATGTGCATAGTTTTATGGGGTTCTAGGGAGGAATGTCTCTCCCTGCACCTCCCAGATGCACTCTCAATGGGGGTCATTTTGTACATCCTTGCTTTTGCTGTTTCTTTAACCTTGAATTAAGAACAAGCGTACATCAGACACTGGGTAGCATCTTCCTTTGATCTTTAGCATATTCAAACCACTTCCTCACATGCTGTGCTAGAGTTTGTTTTAGTGGTTGGGCAGTTTGGGCAGAAACGCAAAAGTTAAAAAAAAAGAAAACCAAAACCCAGCCCCACCAAAAAAAATCAACAAAAGCCATCAACACCAAGTGTGGAAGCACTGATGAATGAGTGATTTGCTCATATACAGTACATTCTGAAAGGAAAGCAAGAGAATAAAAGCTCTCATCTGTTTGAAACCCTTACTGGCTTGTGCCAACCATGTTCAGAAGAAGTTTGACTCCCTCTGTCCTGGATCAGCTCTTCATTTTCTGGACTTCTGGTGTCCCGCTTCAGTTTGCCCCAGTTTGCCCCAACCCTCTTCTCTCTGCTTGTTCCTTTTGTATTGAGCAAACTGGATCCTGACTGGCCCTGGTGCTCTGGTTATTAAAATTTAGCAGCAACTTCAGTGAAGTCAGAACAAGGACAAGAACAAGACCTTTCAAGTGAATCAAACGGCTTCTTAATTTTTCAACTTCAGTCTCTGACTTCACTCCACTCCGAGAAAGCTCAGATCTTCATAGTGTGTCTTGGATATTCTCTTCTTTCCACTGCCTTAAGGTTCAGCTCTGTACAGCCCAAAATTTACAGTGTTGATTGCTGCTTTAAGCAATTCTGTTGTTTCATGGTAAGAAATACTTAGCAAGCTGTCCCAAGGGAGTGGCTATTATGTACTGGAGTCTCACTTATGTCATCTGGATGGCACTGGAACTGCACTGGGAGCTACCTGCCACTGGCTGTAATGGAAATTTTGCATGAATTTGACTAAGAGAAGCAGAAATTTGCAAGTAAGAGACTTTTTTGTGCACTTATACCACTCTAAATTCTTAAAAGTCTTGATTCTTAATCCATCCTGGAATATAATTATAATCAGGGCAATTTTTGAGTCCTCTGAATGAACAACTGGACAGATATTTAACAGCATCTTCAGGAGTGTAAATAACACAAGCCACAGAGGAGCCCAAGCACTACTGCCTTTGCACTCAGGCCCCTGAGGGCATGGCTGCTGCCTCTGTCCATCAGACACTGCAGCTCAGCAGAGACCCTACCCTCCCACCACGTCTTCAGTCAGCTAAGCACAATCCTGTGTATATTAAACAGCTTTATCAGGGATCCCGTGGGGATGCTCATTGAGGCAACAGCCCCTGTGGCATTGGTACTAGACTGATGAAGTAAAATTTTTCATGTAAAACTTCCCATTCTCCCCACAACATCCCTTGCTTTATTGCGAAGTTCTTTTTTGCTTTCCAAAAGCAGGGGAATCAATTAAAAATATTTGTACTGCCTCTACCCCAAACCTTCCAGCAGCACCAGAGATGGATGTGTTTTCTCTTGGAGTAGTGCATTCAGTGATCCCTGTAGAAGATGCTCCTGACACCTTTTTTGTTCAAATGTTATGACATTGTCTTATGCTGTCGGCTCTTGAGAGCTATTACTACATCAGTTGTAGTTGTCTATCTCTGTAGTGGTCTGCAGAGCACGCCAGCGTGTGTGAAGCAACATACTGAAAGGACGGTGAGAATCATTATTTCTGAAAATGCTGCCTAATCTTTTCTGCTGGAGTGTTACAGGTCCATCTAAATACATATTTTTCTCCTTTTCTTTGCAGTCCCTTTATACAAATTGACAGAATCAAAAAGGCAAAATTCAAGGGGAGGGTCCTGCCATTCTAAAATCCTTAGCTTACTTCAAACACACATAGTGTTTTAGTGACCTCAACATCTTCTCACTCACATCTGTATAAAAGGTTTACCCCACTCAACATCCAGAGAAGGAATGGTAAGAGCAATCCCATTTTTGAGAAGCATTGCCATTGCAGTGGTCTCATTAGGATGAAATTTGTCAAATCCTGCTGCTTTTTTTAACCTTCTAGTTTATATGGCTACAAGGGGAAATTTCTGTGAACAGAAAACAATCCCACAAATCATTTTTTCTAGTCTACTCTCTAAGCTGGTCTTCCTTTATCACTTGCTGCTGACTTGTTAATGAGCAGGAGGGGAGAGCAGGGAAGGCTCTGCCAGCGTGATCCTCATCATGCCAGCCTGACAAGTGTGCAATGGGCACACCAAATGCCATGGGAGAAACAGAGACCTTTGTTGACTTCTGAGACCACAGTGAGCCACAGAGGAGGGAAGGTTTTCTGCAGATATAGGGAATGTATTTGGCTGGAGTTGCTCCTGTTCCTCGTGCCATGGAGGCATCGCACTCCTCACCCTTTCTCTCCCAGGCTAAGTATAGGAGACATTTGAACGCCCAGAAGTTTCATTGCCCTGGGAGTTCTGCAGCACAGCTCTGGATGTGTAACTGGGAGGTCCCCGCTGGCTTCTCTGCAGCTCTGCAGGAGGCCACACATCCCCAGTGTGCAACCCACAGCTGGGCCTGCCCACCTTTGGTTTCCTTCTTTCAGCAGAAACATGGAAATATTTTCATAGTTTCCATGTTATGAATGCATAATGCCAATGCCCATTTGTCCTCTGCAACATATGATTTTCCACACTCTGCTAGAACGGGTGAGAAGCAGCTCTACGGCAGCCTTTGCATACTGTTAGGAAGAAGCTGGATACAGAGAAAGGGGCACAGGGAACGTGGGAGCTTATTTCACAGCCCCTGAGCTTTCTTTCAGGTAGTTTCTGAGCTTTGCATTTCCATGTGAACATTTTTCCCTGTCAGATAGAAATGAGTGTAAGGGTAGCTAACCTTGCACATCATGCCAAGCACAGGGTACTTGCAAATACTATTTTAATGTGTCCCTGCTCTTCCCTGTCTTGCCCTAATATTTGCAGTAGATAATTTTTAAAGCCTAAATAACTCCACCCTGTCCCTGAGTAATTCCTTCATCTCAGCTGCCCTTGCTAAATCCTCAGGAGAACAGGGCAGAGGTTCAACCTCCAAGTCTCACAGCCGAGACACAAAGCCCAGCGGTCATCCCCATGTGCAGGGGGGCTCCGGGGTGTCCTGTATCACACCTAAACACAGCCCTCTGCCTTTCTCTGGCCCTTTCCACTCCACTGTCATGAATCACGCCCAGATTTGTTTCTTCCAGGAGAACAGCGGTGCTCTGCCTGGAGCTGGCAGCCCCACAGAACTCCTCCAGGTCAGGTCCCTGAAGTGCCCAAAGTCTCCCACTCAGCTGCCAGCCAAGTGACAGGAGGCAGAGGCGGGTGTCACGCCAGGATGCATTTCAAAGCAAAAGAACCCTTGTTTTAAGTCTATGCAACAACCTTTCTCCCAGAAGACTGGCAAAAAAGCTTTTAAAATTAATTTGCATAATTGGATCCTTAATTCTCTTTAAATGGAAACCAAAATGGCACTGTTCTCAACAAAAAAGACTTTCACAAAAGCCAAAGGATTGGTTGCAAGGTGGAGATGTGTTACTGAGCTGAAACTAAGCCCAGATAAAAGATAATTAGGCAGATTGAACAAAATTCTGCTTACAGACAGAGGGGAAAGTCTGAGGTAACAGCATGGGCTTCAGTAAAATGACTTCACATTCATGTCAGCATAACTGAGCCTTGGTCTGCAGTAACTACTTACAGTTTTCAGCTCTGTGGTTAATTAGAACCCTTTTCATTAATGTGGTTTTTTTTAGTTCAAGAATTTATTAGATTAATAAACACTGCAGATATTTTGTAACAGCAGGGCAAAAGTTCTGTTTGTGCAAAGACGAAGACACCATTTGAGTCAATCTGACTGTGACCATTTAATTCAGTGGAAATTTTTGCCCACTGAGATACTATTAGGAGAGCTGTGCATAGAAAACCAGAAAGAGTTCAGCTAGTAAAAAGCTATTTTCATGTGCCCATAAAAGAAAAACAACCTTTCTAATGAAGAGCAATGTATTTTATCTGTCATCCTTCCCTGAATTACATGTACTGCTTTATACGGTGTTTTTACCTTAAAATAAAAAAATAAAAAA
>VYZR01072202.1:0-26543 GCA_013400675.1 Oxylabes madagascariensis | reverse complement strand
CGGGCATCCCCGGGGACAGGCTGGGGTCACTGCAGCACCCAGGGCTGCATCCCCAAGGACGGGCTGTGGGTCACTGCGGGTATCCAGAGCTGACCCCCAAGGACGGGCTGCAGGTCGCTGCGGGCCGCCCCAGCGCAGAGGGCGCGTCTCAGTAACTTTCCCGGCCAAACGAACCCTTCGGTCCTGCCCGTCATCCCCCCTTCCCTACACGGGGCAGCTTGGGGGGCCCAAGCAGGGCGGGGCAGGAGCGGAGCGGGCTCTCATCCCTGGCCAGGACATCGCCGAGGGGGCTCGGGGCAGCGGCCGTAGCCGCGGGCGGCCGCTGCTCCCGATCCGGCGCCGCGTTTTGCCGGCGCAGCAAGTGCCGGCCTCGCCGGAGGAGGAGCGGCGGGAGGGGGAAGGGGGGGGAGGAGCCGGCCCTCGGCCGGGCCGCTCCCGCCCCTCAGCTGGGAGCCCGCAACCGGCGGGTGCGAGCCGCAGAGCCGAGCGGCGCCGCGCCGAGCCGGGATGCGGGAGCCGGGGCTGGGGTAGCCGCGCCGCCCTGCCCTGCCGCGCTCCCGCCATGTAGGCGAGCCCCGGGCGCCGCGCACATCGCTCCCGCCGCCTGCACCGCGTTCGCACCGGCCCGGGGACCATGCGGAGCGCCCCGCTCTCCGGGCTGCTGCCGCTGCTCCTGGGGCTGCGGCTGCTGCTGGGCGGCGGCGCCGCGGCTCAGTACTCCAGCGACCTGTGCAACTGGAAGGGGAGGTGAGGCGGCATCCTGCCCGGGCGGGGGGAGCGGGGACCGCCGGTGCATCGCCGTCCCAGCGGGGGAAGAAGTTGATGCCGAGCACAAAAGGGAGACCCTCCCGCTGCGGTGCCCAGCCGGGGCTGGGGGAGCGGGGCGGCGGAGAGCCGGGGCCGGATCTGCCTCCCTCCCTCCCGGCGGGCTCGCCGCGAAGAGACGCTGGGCAGCGGCCCCGGGCAGGGAGGGATGGAGGGGCCGGGGCGAGCTGGGCTCCCCTCGGCGGGGTTGAGGGGCCGGGGCGGTCTGGGCTCCCCTCGGCGCTGTTCGAGGGGCTGGGAGAGAGAGGGCGGTGCCAAGTCCGCCTCAGAGAAGTTTCTCCCCGCGACCATCTTCGCCGCGGCCCCGGCGCTCGGCGGAGGCGGCGGCTGCGCCCGGGGAGCAGCGAGGCAGCCCCGGCTCGGAGCGGCCCGGGGATGCCGCTGCACCTGCGGAGCGCTCCCGCCGCAGCCAGCGCGTCCCTCCCCGGGGCTCTGCTGGCTCCTGTCCGCTCTCTTCCCTTCCCTTCCCTCGGCTCTGCGCTCCCGCTCCGTGCGCGCCCCGCACTTGGCGCCCGGGCGCAGCCCCGCGGTCACTCCCCGCTCCCCCACTTCGCGGAGATGATGATGATGATGATGATGATGATGATGATGATGATGATGATGATGATGGTGGTGGTGGTGGTGATGAGCTCCGGGAGCAGGGGGCTGGCACAGCGACCGCGCTCTTGATTTATTCTAATTGCACCGGTTGAGAAACCTCTCCAGTTCTCAAGTGTTTATCTCCCAAATTATCTTTCCTTTAATTGCCTGTAATATGTTTAACGCGTGTGGTTGGGTCTGTGACCTTCTCCACTCTTTATAGGTCTGAAAAAGCAACTCAGCCCAACTACCAAATGTTGCTGGGTCAGACTTACTTGGAGAGTGGAATGGTTCAACTCTAATACACTCTTCAGATCTGGCTTTCTCTAACATAAAAGTTTGTCTGGCCTCTATCAATGGGGTGTTTTGGAGTAAAGAGAATTCAAAGTGGGAAAACAATTGGATTGACTTTCAACATCATGATTTCTTATATCTTACTGTCTGAAACATGCTTCGTGTTTACTTTTTTTTTCTTTTTTGAGTTTTCTTGATAATTGATGCATAGTTAATAGCAGTGAATCCACTTGAAGATGAGTCTGCTTGATAGGGATCAAAGCTTTGGCAAACTCCTAATTTGTCATTTTTCTTAAAACAAAAACTAAAACAAAAACAAAAGAACCCAAACAAACAAGCAAAATAGCTGAAAATGCTGTACTAAAGCATCCCAGCTGTGGTACTTACCTGGACCTCACCACCTGGTACTGCAGCAAGGATTTTAAAAGACTGTTGACAAACCCCTGCAATTCTGTCCTGCTTTGCTCTTATTTTTGTCCTGTTCTCTTAGAGCAAGCAGTGACCCCTCATGTCACCTGAGCAGGGGTGGAATAAGCAATGCCCTGCACATCAGCTAAGGGGCTGATGCTTGGGGTGGGGGGAAGTGAAATCCTGTGACTGAGTTTGGGATGAGCCTGGCAATGCCAGCTTGGATTTACTTGCCTGTTGTTGTTCTGGTGAGCTGAAGTGGTGACAGCTTCGTGATGAAGCTGTTGGAGGAGCAGGGAAGGAAGAGCAAAGTTTAGTCTGGGTGGTTTCACTTGTGGGAGAGTTTCGGAGTTCAGGTGGGCTGGAGTTTCGGGAGGGGATAAAGTAACCCAGGCTGACTTAGGCCTTACTGGTGGCAGACAGGTGGTGTCAGAAATGCTGGCAGTCTAAAGGCCATTCAATATAATCTGATTTATCCTAAAAACACAGCAGTTAAGAAGGAAATAAAGTAATTTGATGTACCAGCAAATGTCATTAATTAAATATTTCAGTGTGGAGACTAAGAGTTATATGGGTTAGAAAGAACTTTTTTTTTATGCAGAGAATTTTGAAGTCATGTGATGATTTTTACATTGACTGTTAGGAAAAGCTGTGAACTTGAGTGCCACATAGTCTTTCTTCCCCATAGTGAAGTCATAGCTTGGCTTATGCTGCTGGATTTGGGAGTCATGTCATCTTCTGTAGTAAACCTGGAGGTGTTTTCTCACCTTTATATAACTGTCTATGTTAAAAGCAACAGTCTTAAAACCAAAACATTCTGGATATTTTTTTTTCCCTGTTAGCTTGTGGAGAAGTGATGAGCTTATACCCCTGAGTAGGATGAAGAGCTTCACTAGGATTCCTCTGGATATCCCTCATGCTTCCAGGGAAATCTGATGCAATGCACAGCTTGACACCTGCAATTTAAGTACAAGCCATAATAGCATCTTAATAAATAGCTTGTCAGAGAGCTTCCAGGAAAGCTTTGTCCAGGAGAAAGCAACTTCACTGTGATGTGTCCAGTTATTACTTTTGCTGTAACTTCAGGGTTTTGTGCTGCAATGACCTCTTGATGCTTTGGGCAGAAGTGCTTCAGTGACAGGCTGAGAGAATATGCTGGCCTGGCATGTTTGACTGTAGGCTGTGGTATAGAGAATTCAGCTCTTATGTGGCTGCTTTTGTCCATCATTTTTGCCCTTGGTATGGTGGATGCTCTGAGGAATTCTTAATGTTGTCTGGACTGTCATTTCTCATTAAATTCTCCAGTCTGGGAGAAAAAGTTCCCTGTGTTCATTGCAGGGTGCAGGGAGGACATGGGTACTTACAGGGCTCTTCAGCACATCTTTAATAGAATAAATAAATAACTGAAGTAGATAGTGTGAATACTCTTCTCACTCCTTCTTTAAATAACACCTCTTCCACATTGCAGGGTAACAACTCACTGCAGTGATATTGTGACAGGTTTTTCAGGGCAAACATAAGGGGAGGGCTGAAGCCAGAAAGGGATAAGAGCAAGGAGACAGATGCAGTGATTCAGGATGTCCTCATGGATTGGTATGAGGAAGTAGCTGTAGGAGTAGCTTGTCACAGAAGTAAGTCCCAATAAACAGCACACATATAAAATGGGTGATGGGTGGCTCATCCGTCACTGCAACCAAGACACACCTGCCCTATGTCCTTGCCATATAATTAAAAACCAAAACTCAAATGAGTTTGGAGAATAAAAAGGCTCCTGGGTCTCCATTACTGTGTGGACATGGTGTGTTTGATGAGTGGCTAGTGAGAGCTAAACCTGGTGTTAAACAGTCCTAGTGTGAGGACAAGTCATTCTGACTGAAAGCAAAGTGACAGGTTTTACTGGATGATGATGGTTGCTGTTAAATAATGTGAACATGTATTTTGAAATCTGCTTAACTTTTGAGTCATCCTTTATTACAAGGCTTAATGTGTGCAGGTACTTGTGCTTGATGTATCTGTCTAATGGCATCACTCTTGCCTGTGGGATATAATTGGCTTTCAGAAGGTAATTTCAGAGTCCACCCTGTTTTTCGTTTGAACAGTGTGAATGTTTGAACAAAATTAACATAGCCTTTTTTTTTTTTTTTTTTTTTTTTTTTTTTTTTTTCCCCTCTGGCAGAAATTCACTGCCTCAGTGTTGTTGGGATCGCTTGCGACAGAAGTTTCACTGCATGAGTTCAGAGTTTTGCCCCTGGTTTCTGCCTCCTGTTTAAGGACTCAGGCTGGAATGTGCCAGTATAAGTCCTGCAAAACCTCTGCAGATTGTTTTGATGTCTTGAGTAAGGGCAAGTGATGTGTGAGGATAACTTTCTGCCCCTTTGCTGAGGGATAACCTTTACACTGTTTAATTTTGTTTGTTTGCAGCTTGCACATAAACAGGCTTCTGTGTTTTCTGTTGAGTAGCATCATGTGTGTGCTGTGGTGAAAACTGATTTTGTGGACCAGATGTGGATTTACAGTTGACTTGAAATATCCCTTTGCAAGTAAAGTTTCCTGAATGTGCTAAGTACTACTGAATTTGAGGGCAAGAGACTAAAGGTTAAAAGCTTGTCCCTCTTTCCTCCTCATCTGTGTTCTTGATGTGGCTTTCAAGATTCTTCAAAAGCACATGTTTGGAGGCTCTATTGTTATTAAAGATGACTTTTTTCTTTCTGAGCTTCCTCATGTAACCTCTATCAAGTGGGTCACACCGACACTCACAATAATGAGTCACGTCAACAGTAAATGCAAACCATATGGTTTGGTTTTTTCCCTTTTACACATTGCTTGTAGTTACTTTCTAAGTGCTGACTTGAATTTAGACCTTGTTCAGTACCCGAATAAGTCTTTGGGATAGGGAACTGTGTATTTGGAGGTTTCTGCTGAGGAACCAGGACTTGATGTCATCACTTGCACTGCACTAAAGTATGATTTTGCCAGATTTCCTGTGTAAACTCAGACTTAATCCTTTTCAATTATTTTTTTCCCTATCTTGATTCATCTGCCTACAAGTGGGAATGTTGTGAAACTTCCCTAAAGTCCTGCAAAGCAGACCCATGAGGTGACCAAGAGTCTGTTTTTGGGTAATCCTCTCCAGGCACAGGATAAAAGATGCTTGTGTTTGGGAACAAGGTGCTCAGAGCATAGGAGGAGAAGCAAGCATGGTGGTGAAGTGATTTGCTCATACTCAATTAATAGGTTTGTGACAGGACAGAGACTGGGAACCAAAGGATTTTTCCCTGTAGCCCAAATAAATCAGTCTTCCCACAGCCTTTTCTTCCAACTGCAGTGCCTGCACTGTGCAGTGTTGTGTTAGGGCTTTGAGTCACTCTGGGTAAAGAGCTGGTGGGGTTGATGCAGCATCAGTGACAGGCAGCAGGGGTTGTGCAGAGCTGCCCTCAGCTTGGGCTGTGGCAAACAAGCCATGGGGATTTGCTGCCCATTCTGCTTAGCAGCTGGCCCCAGGACCCGGTGTTGGTGTCCTGTCTCATCCCTGTGGTCTCTGTGAAATGGTTGTTGGGGTGTTCATTTTTGGCCATAGTAAATGGCCACATGTTCTCTTTTTTGCTAAGCACAGCTCTGTGTCTGCTTGTAGCTCATCAGTGGAAATGATAAACTGAGCTGAAACCTCATATTGAGTAGCAGTGGAGGAACAAGTTCCTACCAAAAAAGCAGCACAGTTCAGTGCTTCCCTAGCTATGACAAGGGAGTGAGGTCTCTCCTCTCCCTCTCCTCTCCCTGCCTCCCAGTGTGGAGTTCAGGGCTGCCCAGCTGGGCTACAGGGTATCGGTAGCACGTAGAGCATTGCTTTTGCTGCAGTTTACAGGGTGAGCTTGGCATCCCTCCCAGTTTCAGATCCATTGGGAATATAGACTTGGAAGGGGAACAAAGTAGTTGGAAAAAGGTGGAGTCTGATCTGTGAAGCTGGAGAACATGCTGGATTGAGCCACCAGGAAGGGAAGGGAGTTTGAGCGTACGTGTTTTACTCAGTATGCGCAGCTCACCTGATGGGCAGTAACTGAGCCTGTAGTAATTTAATTGCTTTTGATCATGTGCTTATATCCTATTTAATTTTGAAGCCTATTACTAGTGGTTCGACGTTTTCTTCTGGGGGATGATTTAAAATTGTCCCATAATATTAAGGCTGAAGTGTTGCAAGAGACCTGCGCTGCTGAGCTGGATGGGCCAACACCCAGTGATGTCCTGAGCTTCCTGCATTTCTTGCTGTGTGTTTTGGAAGGTTTGAGGTTGACATTCACATTGTTAGCTCTGTCATTTCTCTAACCTTCTCTTTTTTTTCTTCCTCCAGTGGCTTAACCCACGAGTCTCACAGGAAGGATGTTGAACAGGTCTACCTCCGCTGTTCCGAAGGGTCCATAGAGTGGATGTACCCCACGGGAGCACTCATAGTCAACCTGCGACCCAATATTTCACCTGCCTCTTACAAACACTTGACTGTTTGCATAAAGCCCTTCAAAGACTCTGCAGGAGCAAATATTTATTTGGAAAAAACTGGAGAACTGAAACTCTTGGTCCGAGATGGAGACCGCAGCCCCAGCAGAGTGTATTGCTTTGGCTACGACCAGGGGGGCCTGTTTGTGGAGGCCACTCCTCAGCAGGACATTAGCAGGAAAATTACAGGCTTCCAGTACGAATTGATGAGCAAGGGAATAGCAGCTGATTTGCACACAGCTTCTGGTGAGTTCCGGGGTATTGTCAGACTTCCACGTCCTGCATTGGATGCGTAACAGATGGCAGAGTGAGTGAGTGAGTGAGTGAGCGGGAAAGGGGCTGGATGCGAGTTTCGTGTGCTTTTAAGGACATGTTTTATAAACAGAACTATTGCAGAAGACTCGATTTGATTTTTGGTTTGTTGCTGTATTTTGGTTTGTTGTATTTTGGAAGCTGGTGGCTGAACTAGGCTGAGCTCCAGTGATTTGTTGAGGGTCACAGTGTGAAGGATTCTCCCCTGGCAGGGGCAGCGTGTATTACAGGAGCTAGATCAGCTACCCTAACCTCCAGATGAACTGGGCTTCCCAGCCTTGCTGTAATACTTTTCTAACTACTTTTTTACTCAGTTTTTAAGACCCCGCTGCGTGTTTCGAATAATAAACATTTGAACAAGGAGGCACTCCTTTTCCTCGGTGGCTTTTTTCCCCCCTTTGCAAGTAGTGTTACTTGCTGACCTAATTATTGCTTTTTCTGTTTTTTGTTCGGGTTTTTTTGTTTGTTTTGTTTGTTTTTATTTTTAAATTTTCAGATTTTTTTATTCACATAAGGAAAATGGTGTGTTCTTTCCTCAGCTCTCCTTATTTCACTCTCCTGAGCACTACTGTGCCATGGCAGAGCTCTTCAACACCGTGACAATACTTTTACAGGACAGCGTTGTCTTCTCTCTCAACCATTATGAAAAGCAAGTTTTGTAGGGAGGAGTTTTACTCCAATCAAAAGCTTATAGGAAAGAGGAGTGGACAAATGGAAAGATCTTACAAGCCTGTAAAGTCTGGTACTAAACAGCGTTTGGAACAACGGCTGTAGGTGTGACCTAAGTGTGCTGAGCAATTAGTTTGAGAAGAAAACTGGCATTTGTGGAAGATGACAGAGTGAAAGGGGAATTCCCTTTAGATAGGTGGTATCCGGTTCATGCACCTTACCCATTCCGGATTGCCTCTAGCTTTTATCCCCAAAACCAAGGAGGGGAGATTTCCAGAACAGCCCAAGGAGTTGCAGATTTAGGGTAGTTTGTCTCAAATGACTGCAAGAGTTGCAAGGTTTAGGTATTTTAAGTAGGGAACCGGATTCGCTTCAACCGGATTTCTCTTTTGAAATGCGGGCTGCCTTTGCTTTTTTGGGCGAAGGCAGCAGCAGAGTCCTCCGAGCAGGCTTGGGATGACTCAGCCCAGGGCAAAGCCGGGGTTTGGGGAGGCTGCGTGGCCCAAGAGCCGCGTGGAGGCTGGCCAGACTCTGCCGTGCTGAGGCCACATGCTCTGCCCGAGATGCTGCTCGATAAGCGGTGCTGTGACTGATTAAACTGCAGCTGCATCTTGCAGGGATATCTTCTCTGGGATAAGTGATTGCAGAACTCGTTCCATCCTCTCCCCTCCCCTGGCTCCTTTCCACATCGGGCTCTGGATTGCCTGTTTGTGTATTTGTGCTCAATGTTGTCACGCCAGCTCGGATGGGGCTTTATTTTTGTGCGGCTCTGAGCTGGACTCGGCTCAGCAGAGCTGGGCTCAGGGCTGGTGCAGTAACCCCGGGAACTGACAGGTGGCAGCTTTGCCATTAAAACAAAAAAATATAAACACAAATATTCTAAATTCGAAGTCACTGCCTTTACTTTTGCCGTGCTCACAAGTGGTAGCTTATTGCTGGGCATTCTGCATTTTAAGCAGACTGCTCTGCTTCATCCAAAAAGTGCTGCAAATGAAGTGGGGTATCTCTGCTGAGCTGCTTTCCCAGTAAGATCATTTGTGCAAAATGAATACACTGTGCAGAATGTCAGCTATGTAGCAAAATTCCATAGCAGAAGACATTAAATACATTGTTTAATCAGTTATTTGGAGAATGTTCCCAGATTCGGTGCTGCTTTCTCTGTCATGCTGTGAGGATGGAGACACAGGCTAATGACAAGTCACTTAAACTTACTAAAAAAAGTCCTGTGCTCTTTTTTGTTTTCCAAATATGTCGAAATTGCTTTTGCATGTAGTAAAATAATATGAGAGAAACACTGCTTATCACTTCTGGGTTTAGTCTGCATTGAGGACTTGCTGCTGACGTCCTTTACCATCACAAGCCAGCACAAACTGCTGTGTTTTCAGAACTAAATGCTCTTCTCTACTCATAAAATCTTGGAGGTTTTTAAAGTTGATTTTTTCAGGGACGTTCAGAAGTCAAACTGAGGACTGAATCAAATTACAGCCTTCCTCTCTAATAGGCACATTAAATCACTTTTTCAGTGACTGCTGTATTTTCAGCTGTAACAGACACTGGTTGAATTTCAGTGCTGTCTTATGAAACAATGTGGTGGGGAATCTGCTCCGTTCTCCAAGTGTCTTGTTTGGCTAGAAGAAGCTTTTTAATAGTTCATCAGCAGAGCCTTCAGGGCAAACTGGGGATCTCTATTGTATTTTAAATTATTTCTCTTGCCTTTTTTTGGATCCCCAGACTCCGGGGAGGGGCTGTGCAGGGTGAAAACACGATGAAAATGCCATACATGACTCTTTTCACTACTCACTTAGATGAGCACTTTTATTTTCCTATAAATATCTGTACGTCTGGGGGAACTGCCAAATAGCTGCCTTGTGAGGCTTCCACAGAGCAATATATTTGAGGCTCTTTGCAGTTCGTGGACCTTCTTTCTTCTGGAGCTGCTTCTAGTCTTTCTGTGAAACCTCAAGCAAAATGCCCTTTACTGAGCTGTTCATTTGGAGGGGGAGTTTACAATCACTGGAATCACTGAAGATTTCTTCCCTGGAGAGGAGGCTCAAGTCAGAGGCAAGTGCTGACCTTGAAGGAGCTGAAAACTGGGTTTAAAGTTCTGCATTTCCCACCACCCTTACTTCTGTCCCTCGTTCACAAACGTGGCTGATGTTTTTGGCTGCTGCACTCTGGAAAAACGAGGCTGCTGCTGGTGTCTCAGTTGCAGTTTGAGAGTTTAGCAGAGCTGGCAGTAGGTGTGAAGCGGTGACAAAGATGTGAGATGCTGTTGTAGATGGGGTCTGAGATGTGCCGAGCAGAGGAAGCTGCCGTGCTTCTTCTGACGGCAAAGAGCGGAAAGTCGCAAAAATTGCATGATTTTCTTGCTGCTTCAGAGTGGGGAGATGACGATCATAAAAGCCCCAGGTGTGGGGCTCAGTAATCCAGCCCTTTCCTTGTGCAATAACTACTTGCTAACAACTTCTCCCCGCTTTCCCTAAGTGCTGTGTTTGTTTCCTGGTGATAATTGTTGTACTCTGCCCTTGAATTTACTCTCTTTTCCTAACCTGGCATCCCAGCGCTGATTAAAGGGTGTAAGTCATCTGTTTAATTCTTTAATGACCTGTCCTTTGAGTCCTGACATTGCAGGGTGCATCAACAAATCAACAATGCTTGGCATGGTGCCTGCGGTTTAATTAGAAATCCTCAAGTTTTATTAGTTTACAGCCATTCTTTCCCACTTAATCAGAGTCTAGCAAATAATTCAGTAGAAAACATACACAGGTTCTGCTTTTGCCTTTCCCTTTTTTTGGAAAGGTTGAATGACACGGGGCAGTCTTAACGATTTTGTGGATTTTGGGGACTTAACCCTTTTCTTGGCTCTGATTCTGCCTTACCACATTCTCTCCAGATTTTTCTAACTGTAGGAAGAATTTGCACCGTACTGATAGATTTTAATTGAGGTTGCTGACCTCTGGATGTGCGAAGTTTTTTACCGTGATAGTAACAGTCAAGACAAATGCATTTCTGTGGGGTTGTAGGTGCTTCAGATGGGAAGAGGAGTGAAGGCAAACATGCCCCAGTGCTTGACATCATTTAATGGGAGTAGTCCCTAAGAAGGGTCACCTTGACAATTCAGGCACCTCGATGGGTGTGTTCTCTCTTCATATCCAAAGTGATGGTTGACTGAAAGTGCTTTTGATTTCAGATTAGGCTTTGGGTTGCACCCCGCTATCATTCCCATCCACACTGATGGTCCATTAACTCCAGCTTGTGCTCTGCAGCCCTGCTCTGAAGCCTCAGTGTTTGCCCAAAGGAAGAACTGAGGCGCTGTGACATTTTGGCCTGAGGCCATTGGAGAATCAGCAGAACTTGTTTAAGTTGTTGAATTCTGTTGATTCTAATCTTTTCTGCCTGTGCTGGAAGAAAATACTCTGAGTATCAGCTCTGCTGCCTATACTGGCAAGTAGATGGAGGTTTTGGCGAAAGTGTTGTTTGGCCATATACTCCCCACAGGTTTTGTGAAGGTGCTGACCCACACGAGCTGCTCAGCTGTGCCTGGTTTAGGTCTGCCTTGCACCACAGCACACTGCTTGCATTCAATTTCCATGAAAGCTGTGAAGATCCCTTGAGACTAATTTACTTTTTGAGTGCCTCAGCTTCTGCTCAACTAATCTGAAACAAGAATCTGTAGGTTTGAGCAAAAGTTTTGGAGAGGAAGGTGAATCCTCCTCCCTGACCCACCAAAGGAGCTTTATTTTGTTACTTAAAGTCTGTGTTTCAAGAATGTCTGATCAAGCTCTGGGTCCAGCTTTGTTCAAGCTGTGTAGTTTGCTTTTCCCATTGCACACTCATGGGGATGTCTGTAATTTAGTTGTCAGAGCTCAGGGGGTGTATTGAAAGTCCTTTCATTACCCACCTGCTTTTGTGTAGTAAAGAAGTCAAACTTTAACAAAAATACCCCTTTATCTTGATGGCATCTACAGACTTAGTGCAGATTCTATTAACAGTTTTATATGTTTTCTTTATTAATGCTGGGTACCTGGCTGAGAATATTAATGCACAGGAGGTACAACACTTGTGTGGGTATCTGAAAAACAAGGCAAAACTGGATAAATCCAGTTAAGTAATTGACAGTATTCAGCTATTTCCTGTATGCTGTTAATTCACTGTCCAGAGAAAATAGAACAGAAATTCAGGAAGCTCAGAAGTATTTGGGCCACACCAGTGTTTCTGCTAACAAATGGGTTTTTAAAGCACTCTTCTTAACTTCTGATCTTCAGTGCAGTGTGTGTTTGGCAGAGCTGGGACACCAACCTGCCCTATCTCTGCAAGTATCCTTCCAGGGCTCTATTGTCACTTCACCTTGTAGGCTCCTAGTCTCATGCTTTCCTCTGGTTCCTCACAAATATCCAATCTTTGGGGTTTTTTTCTTTCTTGGAGGCTGGATGTGCTGCTTAGCTTTGTAACCTGAAGCAGCAGATTGTAGAATCACAGAATGGTTTATATTGGAAGAGACCTTTAAAGTCCATCCAGTGCAGCCCTCGGGACCTTCCACTGGGCCCCATTGCTCAGAGCCCCATCCCAGCTGGCTTTGAATGTTTCCAAGTTTAGAGCATCTACCACTGCTCTGTGCATCCTGTTCCAGCATTTCACCATCCTCACACTGGTGTATTTTTCACTTCTTGTCAGAGTGGAAACTTTCTGGTGTTTTGTGCCAAGGCTGGCGAGCAGGAGGCCGTGCCTGCTGTGCCCACTCTTTGCCAGGGTAACCATGACTGAGCTCCTGGCTGCTGTGGGCAAGAAGAGGTGATGGAAAGAAGCACTTGGAACACTTAAACTGAAAGTCCCCATGACCTTTTTGCCTAGCACAGTTTCTGCCTGAGTAATTGTGACCCTCTGAGATGTTGGCACTGTGGCAGAGTGGGGGCACACCCCATCAGATGAGAAAAATGCCTTGCTTTGTGTTTCTCCCCTCCCTGTTTTCTGTGCAGGTTAAAGCTCTCATACCTCTTGGGGTTGGGGGGTTAGAGCTAGATGGGTTTTAAGGTCCCTTCCAACCCAAACCATCCTGTGTCTCTCTGAAGTGCACAGAACAGGTTGATACTGCATTCCTCCCATTCGGGGTTTGCGGGAGAAATGAAAAATAAACAGCTAAGTTGAGGGATCTGCCCCATAAGCCTGAGCACACCTTGCTGGGTGGCTCACCTGGGCACCTACAGCTTTGATGATTTGTTTGACTTTTCTCTAAAAGGTCATAAACAAGAGAAAAACATCAGAAAACAGCCTTTATTGCAGTTTCTCAAAGTCCCATGCAATTAGTGGCTGTAAAAGGGATCCTTCTGACTCTCCTGCTCTAGGATACTATTACAAATGGGGGTTTTTTTGTGCATGTGTTCCCTCTCCTTGCAGGAGCCTGTCCACGCTAACTTCGTCTTTCCCATAGTAATGGCTGATCCAAAACTTGATATCAAACAAAGTATCAATGAAAATATAAACAGCATTCCCTAACCCTAAAGTGCAAAAAACACATTTAAAGCTGTTTTTTGAGGGCGTGCCACTGAACCGTGTGTCATGGAGCAGCACCGAGCTGGATCAGGCTGGCTGCAGTATAACACTGCCTGGAGTGGGATTAATTTTGAGAAGCTGGAAACCTGCTCCTATTATTCATGTGCCTGAAGTGGTCAGGTTTGCAGTGAATGATTGACTGGGTGGGAGAGTTTTAGAACAAATTTTTAATTTTTTTTCCCCTGTGTGGAACGGTTTCAAAGTGCTGTTCTGATGCTCAGGGAATGCACACGCTCGTACATCATCTTGAATTGAGCAAGGGTGATGTTTTGGGGACCTGACTCTGAAAAATGTTGGACTAAGAAGCATTCACCTAAAAGAAAGCCCCCACCAAAATTGGAGGGATGCCCTAATTTAATCTCTCCTCCTCCCGAGAAAAAGGTTTTGCCAGCATCTTCTCTGGCCCAGCTTGTCCTTTGATGTTGTCGGACAGGAGCTGGTTTTGCAGTGGGCAGAGGAGGTGACAATGGGGCTGCGGTGATAAATACACAGCTGCAGGGGAGAGGGGGATAGAAAATAGCTTGTTTTTGCTAGACTGGCCACGAATGCGGTTAGCTTATTTCTCAACTCAGTGGGCAGTCAAAACCAATAAGCAGTCAGGTGTATTGTCCGGGCAGCTGGGGCTCCGCTCTGCTCTGACCTTTGTGTACCACCAAAGATGGGCCCAAACAGAGCTGCGATCCAGCCCAGTTGCTTGGCAGTCTTTAATAATGCTCTGTGCTTGCTCTGCAAAACTGTTTAGTTTGCTAATTCCTGAGGCTGTAGTTAAAGAAGGGATGAGAGGGCGGGGAAGCCGCATTCCTCTTCCCACTGACTGAAACCTGGGCCAGATCTTTCCTGTGTTGGAGTCTTGATTTGCAGGACAGAAAATCTCTTTCACCTCAATCCGTGCTAGAAGTCAGAAAATATTCAGTGAAATATTCACAGATACTTGGAAGGTATCCTGGACCTAAAGCTGTGATATGTTCTGTCTGACCTTGGGAGGTTTAATCCTGGCTCAGAAAAACTGCTGCCCTGTGACAGCCTTGATCCAGTTAACCTTTGGTGCTGGTTCAGATTTGTGGAAGGATTTTTTTGGTATGGGTTATACAGGCACCTCCTTTATGGGGTTTGAGCATTAACTCCTGCAATGGGCATCACCTCTGGTGTTTGCCCATATCCCTTCTGTATTGAGGCCCTGGGAGAGCTGAAGTGCTCAGCGGTGCTGGGAAATGCACACAGCGGTGCTGGGAAATGCACAGGCATTCCATTGCCCTGCCTGCCCGCCAGGATCATTCCTGTTTGCACAGGATGCCCCTCTGCCCCACCAGAACTGCCAGGAGCTTTACATCAATCTCTTCTGTCTGCAAGTGGATATCAGAAATTTGAGAGAAAAAACGTGTTCCTATGTAGAACTGGTGGATGAGCTTGATATGATCAAGCACGGTGCGCTTTCAAGAAAAGGTGATGTATCTCAAAGCTTTTACTGTTACAAATGAAAAGTTCTAAGTAGCTATTTTTTAGGTTAACTGAACAATGTTACAGCATCGAGGATCTCTCGCTGTGTAGATGTAGCCCCTCCACAGCCCGTCTCAAGAATAGGCTGATCAAACAAACCTGGTTTTATAATGAAAACTGGCCCTGTTCCTTCAGAGCTCTTCCACATACCAAAAAGAATTTGATTTCTAGAAACAGGAAGGAGAAGGACCTGTGTGGAGCTGAGTGCACGTATGCTTGTTTGTTTGTTTGTTTGTTTGTGGGGTTTTTTTTTTTTTAAGACTCACTTAATCTTTGATCTGTCATTACTCCACTCTCAGGGTTTAACTTTAACCGGCCACTCGTTTCTTAATTCTATTCCTCTGCTCCATCAGAGGCATTAATGGACCGGACCAAAGGGGAGGAGGAAGGGAGGGAAGGCTTTTGTGTTCCTGGCAGGTTTCCAGCCTGGTAGTAGGTGCTGGCTCCAGCCTCTCCTATAGCCCTGGCAGGGGCAGGGAGAAGTGCTTGGCTGCACAATTTCCCCAGGGCATGGGAGTGAAAAACACCTTACTTGTTCATTTTCTGCTGTGCAAGCACTGCATGACAGCTGAGTGCTGTGTTGGCTATCTGAGACAAAGCCCAACAAGACATCAAAACTTTATAACTTCACGTTTTCCTAGATCTGCCCTATGCGAGCTTTTACAAGGCTTTGGCATGACATTTTCTTTAGAAGAAAGAAGAAATATTTTCAGAGTGAGTTTCGGGAGGGGATGAGCCAAGCCATAACTCTTTGTGGGTTTTGAGTCAGGGGCAGCATTTCCTTTGGCCCTGCAGGGGTGCAGTGCTGCAGCTGCCTGTGCTGGCACGTTCTCGTGGGGTGACAGCAAGGGACACTGCCCCAGCCCTTCTGCTGCAGGTCAGAGGGGATCAGAGGAGCCCCTCAAGCATCCAGGGGCACCTCTGACTTCCAGCAGCTCACTTCTCCTCATGCTTCCCACTCCTAATCCCCCTTGGGCGGTAGCGGTAGGTTCGAGGAAGGAGAGAGCTGTTTTCTGTGAGATAGTCAAATAGAGCTGCTTTTTTATGGCTTTATAGGGGTGTCTTGTGCACGTAGAGCAGGAGAAATTCCCAGCAGTTATCTTGTTGCCATCTTTTCCCTTTAATTGCAGTTAGGGAGGGAGAAGAAGAAAGCAAAAAAAAAAAAAAAAAGCAGATGTGTACAGGTGCTGCTTGCACAGGAACACGGGCTGGTGTGGTTGCAGAGACAATTCTCGTTTGCTGGGCTCTGCTGCTGCAGTGCAGAGAGAGGAATTTAACTGGACATCTGATCTGCTGAGTGGGGCTTTTTGGCCACAACATCTTGCAGACTTGACGGTAACTGAGGGTTTTTGCAGAGCTGTGATGCAATGGGTAAGTGCAGGAGCTGGGCTGGGTTTTGGCACTGATCCAGTCACCATTCTGTCTCTGCCCACCCCGGTGCTGGGGTTTGCCACAAGAGGAGGGACAGAAAGCAGTGTCTTGAAGCTGTGACACTTCTCACCCCTTCTCCTGTGTTAATGCAGCTCATGCGCAGAGGTAGAGCTTGATAATGCTTAATGCTGCTTAAATAAAAACTGCTCTGTGGGTTTTTCATTCCTTTGTTTTGTTTTGTTTTAAATTTTAAACAAATGGCTGTGTTTCTAGCTGACCTTTCAGCTCATTTGTTAGAATGGCTGCTGCATCTTGGAACAGCAAAAAGGCATCAATCCCAAAGGATCCTTACGTGCTCTGTATCTGCTGAGCCAAGTTTCATTTGAAAGCTGTTGCAAATGGAGCTTGCCTAGTACCAAATCTCTTCCTCACATTGTTTACATAAATAGTTAATCTTTGGTACTTAGGACCTTTAATGCCCTCTTGGAAGACAGTTCTGTGAAAAGATAAATTTCTGGTTTATGATCTCTTGTCCCAACGTTTCTCAGAACACAAAGGTCATCACATCTCTAATAGTGAGGTTTTACAATATGCTTTTTTTATTCTTTGCAGGAAGGAAGTGGTATTAACTCGATTCTCTTGGCACAGTCCATGCCACAGCCTGCAAAAGTCTGCATTTCGTTAGATTTATTTGCAGGTCTAAATTGTTCTTGGCCAGTGTCTATATTTTCCAAGTTACTTCTGGAAACTTGTACATGTGTGCAAGTTGAACTGAGTGTTAGAAACGAGCTAAGGCAAGGAATGAGAGCTGACACTTCCTTTTCTGGAGGGGTAAAATCACTGGTATCCCTTCTTCATAGAGAGAGGTCAGGGAAGGATGTCCATTGCAGCATCATGAGGATGTTTCAGCTGCTCCATCACCACCTTGTCCTGTACCAAATCTTGGCTGTGCTGTGGCTGTCAGAAGAAGGGAATCTTTGAGTTTTGAGTCTGTGCTCATGATCCTTGTCCCGAGTTGCCTCTTCTGCTCAGCACAGGGGCTCAGATTAACTTTCTAGCAAACAAGGGGATGAACACTTCAGAACAGCACTAAACTCTCTCATTATGTTACTCATAGCATTAACCTTGTATTCACCAAAGCACAGCCTCATTGTGCTCTTCCAGTGCTTAAAGGGGGCTGACAAAAAAAAGGGAGTGTCTTTTTACGTGGGCAGATAATGATAAGATAAGGGGTAACAGTTCTAAACTAAAGGAGAAGAGATTCAGATTAGATGTTAGGAAGAAATTATTTGCTCTGAGGACAGTGAGGTTACTGGGACAGTGAAGCTGTGGCTCCACCATCCCTGGAAGTGTTTAAGGCCACGTTGGATGGGGCTTGGAGCAACCTGGGTTAGTGGAAGGTGTCCCTGTCCATGGCAGGGGGTGGATGTGAGGTGATCTTTAAGGTCCCTTCTGTCCCAAGCTGTTCTGTGATTCTGTGATCCCATGTCTGAGGCTTATTGATCCGGAGGGCTGGGAGCAGGGCAGGTCCAGCTCTCCCGCTTGTTCCCTGACTTGGTGTTTTCCTACTGACACGCTGGAAAAAGTGCAGTGCTTGCAGAAAGCCCTGTAATCCTACCCCATCCAAAGACAGGAAGACCTTGTAAAACAAAGGAGTGATGAGAGAGCTCCTCTCTGTGTTGTGACAGGGTGTCAGTAATTTCCAGCCCAGCTGTGGAGAGGCTCTGTGTCTTCTATTTTCCCTCGGTGTGTTATGTTCAATGCAGGTGTGCTGGATGCAGCTCTGCTGGCCTCAGCTCCCAGTTCCTCCTAAATATGAGATGCACTGCCTGGGCAGATGCATTGATGTCATTTTAGGTGGTGTTTCAGTGTGGGGGTTGTGAGGTTGAATGTTGTTTTGGCTTGCTCAGGAAGAGCTTTCTGAGGTGGCGAGGAAAGTTGAGGTGTATCAAGAAAGGAAAGGACTAGTCACAGCCTGGTAAACCAGAGTGGTTATCAAATTCTTGCCCACCTGCACTGCAAAGCAGATCTTTTTGTTTGGGATATGAACTGTGAGAGGTTTGCTTCATGGAAGAAATGCTCCTTCAGAGAGGTAGCACAGGCATACTTAAGAAGAAATAATTACAAGGATTTATTTCACTTTATAATTAGTTAAAGCAGCATCAGGGTGAGATTTATTTATTTTTTTTCTTGCTCATATGATGTTTTTCCCTAAATTCTTGTCTCCTAGCTAAATCACTGATCCAGTAAGCAGTTAGGACATAATCATTTTTGCTTAGGACTCAGAAAAATAACGGAGAAACACATGATTATTGGAGAAACCACATCTCTATTTTTATAATCTGCTCTGGGAAGTCTGCACTCTGTGTTTCCAGGAAGGAGACTCATCCTATGAATGCCCTTTCCAGTCTGGGTGCTGCCAGCAAGAGCTGCCAGTTAGAGAGCTGGCAGCAAGAATTTGAAAGGTGTGGGTGGGTTTCTTTGTTCCATGTGAAGTAATGGTGATGTCAGGCTGAGGGAGATGGTCTGTGTGTGGTGTGGCTGGAGGTGCTGCAGCACAGGGACTGCAACAAGACCCATCTGAATATCTTGAAGAGAAACGACTGCTTGTTTTAATCAGAAGATTTAAACCTTAAACTAACAGAAAATAATGCTCCAACCCTGCCTGGACCTCCTTGGTAGCTTTTGATGCTTGGAAAGTTCTGATTGCTCATCAAAGGGCTGTTCAGAAGCACTGAGGTGTGGGTGATGTGTGCCATGGAAGGGCAGATAAAGAGCTCTGTGTTTTCCTCCCCCACCATCCACACCTTCACCACACGGCACGCGTGCACCCGCTTCTTCACGAAACCAAAGGGTATTCCTCGGTGAAGTGGTTTTCTGCAATTACTTTGTGTTCACCATTTTCACTTCTGCTTAAAATGCGTCTCTTCCTGTGCGTGCTGCCGGCACGGGGGTGGATGTTCAGCACAGCCTATCTGGGGACACAGGATGGAGAAGGTCTTTTGGGCTCACTCAGTGGAGCGTTGGGGTGGTGTGTAGGGACCTGCAGCGTGGCTCCAGTGGGTGTTCTGGTAGCTGTGATGTCGTGGAGCGTGTTGAGAAAAATCTGGACAGGCGGAGGGAACTTGTTTCTTGTGGGCTGGAAGCTGGTTTTGGGGTAAGGTCGGGTCAGTCAGAGCCATACCCATGGGTCTGTTGAAACACAAATGTTTCAAAAGAAGTCCAGCCCCCTTCATGTGGTTTCTGTGACGCCCGCAGCCAGAGCCAGCACATCTCGGCTGTGTGTGTCCTGCAGGGAGCTGTCATCCTCCACCGTGGCCCCTCCATAACCCCCACCTCCTCTTTTCCAAGGAAAGAAGGGTTGTGTGCACACAAACCAAAGGAGGAAGGACTGGAGCTGTGTGTGTGAGTTGAGACAGGCCAGCAACACCTCCCACCACTCTTTGGGCAGTGTGCTAAACCGGAGCACTAAAGGGGCACTCAAATCCTTCCACAATATTGGGGAAAATCCTTTCCAGACAGCCCAACTCCCTGGTGCTGGCAGAGCTGGGCACCACCTGAGCCTTGTGGCATCTCCTTGGGGCACATCCCTCTCTCTCACCGAGCGTTTCTGCCTCCCTGTGGAGAGGTCCAGGAGAGGACCAGCAACGTGTTTGACAAAGCTGTTGGCCAACAAGTGCAGTCTATTGTTAGCATCGCCTCGTCCTCCTCAGTAACACCAGGTTCAGAGGGCAAATCGCTCAAAGCAGCTGGGACATGACTGCTGGCTTGTGAGGAATGATGTAATTACATCTCCCTCTGCGGGGAGGTGAATAGAGAGGCCTTTGGAGGCACTGGGCTGGGGCGTTGGAGGGAGAGAGCTGCCTCAGGTTACTTCAGGTCAGGATACTGTCAAAATCCATCAAAGGCACTCCCAGGAGAGTCGGCGGCCGACGTGCACAATGCAGGCTTTATGCCACCGGTGGTGGAGTTGAGATATAGGCATCTGGGCTTTACAGGATTTCAATAAAATGCTTTTCTATGTTTTTTTTCCCCACCTTTCTCCTGCTGCTGTATGAATTAAGGCTCTTTGGCTCATTGAGTTTAAAGGAATTAGAGCAGCTGACGTTGATGTTGTTGTTGCAGGTTCATAGGCTCGCTTTTGGATGTGAGAACCTGGGCAGCCCTCGAGACGTCCCCAGGGAGTCAGGATCTGGCGAACGCAGCTGCCTTGTTTAGTAACTAGGCCCAGTTCCCCAGAAAATGAACATCTTCACCTGCTGTGCATGAGTGAAGTGCTTTTCTTGGGGTTGGTTTTTTTTTAAATTTTTTCTTATAGTCATAAGGATGTTTCCTGTTCTAGCCTGAGGTGTGTGTGTTGTTTTGACCTATGGATGGAGCAGAGTACCTGCTGCCCAATCCAGAGGGAATGAGTGCTGAACTGCAGCTAAAGCCACGAACTTTTGTGTAAAACACACAGATTCCTTCATGGCTGTGATTCAAAAGAGGATCTAGGCATTGCCACCTCCTAAGGATTTAGTTTGTTTTATGAGCCTTTATAGGAATGAGGCTTTGGTTGTAGCCAGTGGATGTTATTTGCTTTTTAATGGTCCATTTACCTCAGCAGTAGTCCTTCACAACTTGCTTTCCATCTGTGCTTCCGTACCTTGTTTTTGTCACTTGCAAGATCTATTTGATACTCTGTGAATGCAGATGTGGGAGTTGTCCCACAGAAGAGGATTTTTGGTCTTCATCTGTCTGGAGTTGCAGAGATGGGTGGTGGAAGATGGTTGTTAAAGCAGCTCACATGCCACCACACTGCTGTGAGTCAGCTGGACCTGAAGCAGGTTTTAAGTAATGATCTAGTGTGAGCAATGCTGAGCATTTTTAATTTCCTTTTGTATTTAAAAAGGCTGCAGGATTTTGCCTAGGGTCCACAATTAAAATGATTTGATTCTGTGTACACATAGAGATTTGCTCATTTGATTTATTACTGTGTCAGTCTATTTAAATGGAAGGAACCACTTTTAAAGCATTTTGTTTTTCATCTCTAATGCTGTTGGTTGTATTGCACTCCTTTGGAGAACAGAAATGCCTTAGTCATTTCGGTGTTTTCAATTTTCTGATGGGTCTGGATGAACTACAGAGATGTCTGGGCTAAACCAAGACTTAAAAAGGCTGACATGCCTTTTTATTATGAGGTCTTTCCAGAACCAAATATCTGAAATCCAGCTGTGGGTTTAGAGGATGTCCATCAGCCCTACTTCGTTTTGGAGCTTGCGTCCATGTGAAAATGCCGTGGGGTTTGTGCAAGTTCCTTCTGTTTGGTTGATCTAACTCAGGTCCTCATTTGGACAGAGGGAGGCTGGGGAAGAGGGACTCTTGCCCTGGATGGATTTGGGAGGTGCCATGAATGGAACAAGTCCATAGTAGGATGTTTAGTGACTTGCTGAGACTTGCCCCTGGAAGTGCTGGAATCGCCATCCCTGGAAGTGTTCAAAACGAGTGTGGATGTGGCACTTGGAGACAGGGGTTAGTGGTGAGCATGGCAGTGCTGGGTTAATGACTGGACTTGATGATCTTAGGGGTCTTTTCCAACCTGAATGATTCTGTGATTCTGTTACAGTTTTCTTTGTCAGATGAAGCTTGTATGTTTGGTCTAGCCACTATCAAAATCTCTTGAGTCTAAAACTTGAAGTATCTTTGGCCTGAATTTGTTCTACTACTCCAGTTATGTTCAGGCTTCATCTGATTCTGCATTTCTCATTATATTAAACATTTCCCAAACTTTTCTGAAAATGAGAGCTGAAATAGTATGTGGGGAAAGAAGGGCAGGGAAAGCTGACTTGTTTCTGAAAGCTTTGGAGGTACTCAAACTAAACAGAAATTTGATTGATCCAGATGCTATTTTGCCTATTCCTTGTCTCTTCTTTTGGAGCTTTTTAAGCTCCTTGAATTATTCCTTCAAATATCCCTGCCCAGAAATGTGCATTTTACATTTCCTTTAATCCTATTAAACAGCGTGTTACACTGTGTATGAATCATCTGACTGGAGCAAATCTGGTGGATTTGGTTCAATAATCCTGCTTTCTGGATCACTGCCTTTCTGGGTCCTTGGAAAAAAGAAGAGATTTGCCATGTCTTGTGTCAGAGAGAAGTTTGTGCTGTCTGACAGGAGGCTGACAGAGCATTGGAGGCACCAGCTGCGTGTTGTGTGGACAAGATTAAATCTACTTTTAAGTGCAATGGATAAATTTTGGGAAGCAGGTGGGGGGAGAGGAAGGCTGTGACCATTTGGGAACCTAAACTAAGTGTTTTCAGATGCTGAGGTTCAAAAACTGAATTTTTGGGGGTGGGGAGAAGCAGGGTGGCTTCAGCTTGCGGTTTGGTGGTGGACTCTGTGATGGAGTCTCATCCTGCAGTGACCTCCAGCAGGAGCTCTGCTTTGCTGGAGTCTGTGCCTGGGCTCCTCCAGGGTTCCCATTTTTCTGGGTGATGTGTTGTGGTGACACCAGGTGACAGACAAGGTTCTGATCCTCATGCCACCGTGGACAGACTCACTGAGCATGGGCAGGCAGGGCAGATCCTGATAATAAGCAAATTCCTGAACTCAACAGGGTGTTATAGAAACATCTGTATTGCAACTACAGCACCTTCTCCTCAGAAATATCTGGCTGAGTACAAAGAGGAGGCACATTCTTGCATTGATTAGATTAGTGCAGATATCCAAATGTTTCCAGCAGTACAGGAAATGGTCTTTGTGCTGCTTGAGCTCAAACAGATATGGGCTCGAGTTTCCGCTTTGCCTCATCTCCCTCCAACACATGCATTGGGGTTTTTTCTTCCCCTCTTTGCCTCCCCCACTCTGTAACCTCCTGGATCTTTGATGTGGTGATGACTAGATGGCCCAAAAACACTTGATAGAAATTGTAGGAGAGAAGCCTTGCCGTCAGAATACAAAAGACACGTGATCTGAAGGCTTTTGAGTGAATTTACAGCAGAGCGCCCTGCAAATGCACCCAGTACCAAAATATATTTTGTGTGTGCAATGTTCGCTAGACAAAATATCCCAGCAGGACTGGTAAAGAGATCTGTATTCCTGCTCGGATACAAAAATCTCATGGAGGTTCTAGGGTTAACCAGGGTTAGCCCTCACTTCTTGTAGTGATAGAGATGCCAGACAGATCTCTGGAGTGGTTGTGCCCGTGCTGTGTGTGTGTGCGACGTTTTTGTTTCATTTAAATGGTTTATTTACTTCAATGTATTTATTTGCTGCTGTCTAGTCCTTTGCTAATTGTGACCCTTCCTGTGCAGCTCCCTGCCGACCCTGCAGTGACACTGAGGTCCTCCTGGCTGTCTGCACTAGTGATTTCGGTGAGTTGCTGTCTCCCCAACCCCTTCCCCTCCCATGAACACCCAACAGACACCTCCTCACACCTGGCAACCTCCACCAGCAGCGAATGTGGTCTAAGGGTGCTGGGCACACGGAGAGTTTGGGGACCTCAGACCTGTCCGCCCTGCTGGCACCTCCCCAGGGTGGACAGAGTGACACAGCAACCACGGGGAGAAGGTCAAGGATTTGGGTGCATCGAGGAGAGGCCATTACTTGTAATGTTGTTACATTCCTGCATTGCCAACATTACAGTGTTGGTCGACTTGACAAAAGACCAAAAGTTTCACTAATTGTCCGTGCTTCCCTTTTTAAACGGGAAATTAGCCTTAGCTGTAGCTGTAGTGGCTGAAGAACAGAAAGTACATTGTTAGGGAGCATTTAGCACGTATCTTCTTGTTAGGATTCTTCATGATTAAAGCTGGTTTTGTGATGTAATTATTTTTCTGTTTAAATTTTATCTGTGGGTGCCCTTTGCTGGACAGATTACAAATATAAACTACAAAAAATGCAAACATATACTGGAGGTTACTGGATAATCTTAACTCTCCGAATAAAAAAAGGACCAAAACTTGGGCTGCTCTATGTAGTGAAGTCAGTTCCCCTGGCTGCACAGGCCTGAGTTTGGACCAGGGTCTTCCAAAGCATTTTTGAGTAATTAATCCTTAAAACCTTTTTCTGTTTCCAGTGATCAGAGGCTCCATTCAAAACGTAACGAACGAGGCAGAAGAGCAAGAATCCATAATTCACGTTGGTGTCAACAAACTGTACAGGCAGAAGAGCAAAGTCTTTCAGCTGACAGGGGAGAGTGGGAACTGGAGAGGACAAATAAAGACCTTGCTCGAGTGTGGGGTGAAGCCAGGAGATGGAGACTTCCTTTTCACGGGACGTATGCACTTTGGGGAGGCCAGGTTAGGCTGTGCCCCTCGTTTTAAAGACTTCCAAAGGATGTACAAAGAGGCAAAAGACAAAGGGCTAAACCCGTGTGAGATTGGCCCAGATTGAAGCCCCCTCTTTGGCCGAAGATCGCTTTTAGCATTTGGCCAGGAATATTTCCTGGCTGCTGAACAAACCTGGCCACTGAGGCTGGACAGACCTGGAGGCTGAGACCTCACAGCCTGCGGTGCTCACAGGCTCATGGAAGCAACCGAGGTACGAGCTCAGAGGGCTGCCAAGCAAGAAAGGCTGGATTTTTAACCAATCTTGTCCTTACGAATTAAGTTATTATATTTTTTTAGTGACTTCCTTAGGAAAACAAACAAAGAAAACTCCCATGTCTTAATAAATAAAAGAAAAAACCCAAATGAAAGCCAAGATGCCTTTGTATCTTTTTAATACTAATTCTTAAAAATGTCTTAAGCTGATGTAGCATTTGGTATGGCATATTCTGTATAAATGGCCAAGAA
The DNA here is from genome assembly GCA_013400675.1 of Oxylabes madagascariensis. NCBI lineage: Eukaryota > Metazoa > Chordata > Aves > Passeriformes > Timaliidae > Oxylabes > Oxylabes madagascariensis. Next base: position 1,775 of record VYZR01072202.1, on the reverse strand, counting down.
TGTGATAGAGCACGGTAAAACATCTTAACATTGATGCTTTGTAAAAAGCTTGGTGTACAATTCAAAGTTGTTTCTTATGACAGAAATTTATGGAGCCAAACTCTTATGTGTGTGTGTTGTTTTTTTTTTTTATTTGAAAGAATGTACAATTGCTGCCTGCAATTTTTTGTCCAGGCTGGCAAATTCTTTCCATTCCAGAGAAATAAAGGTCCCTGGATTTGACACATGCTGCTTAAAATCTTTATTTTTCTTCTTAAGGCCAATCTCAGCTAGTCCAGATGTGCTCATAGATCAATTCTGGGCTGCTCGCTTATTTTGTGGCTTCTCTGAGCAGAACCAGAGTTCCTGTGAGGCATTGGGAACCTCTGTGTGCTTTTCAAAGGGGAAGCAAGAGCTATTTTTGGAGATTTTCAGACATGTGTGCAGGCGAGGCTTTAAGTGTTCTTCACTCTGATGCCAGCAGCGTTATTTTGGGACTGGCTCCAAAGGCAGGCTGCCCCTTCATGTTTAGCTCGAAGCTTTTAAGTGTGCTGGCTGGTAGCTTGAGGTGACTGTTCATGCCTGTGAGTCCTGGGGGACATGGCCAGGCCACCTTGTGAAAAGCAAACACTTGGATCAGAGTGTGCCACCTCTGCAGGCACTGTCCCAGAGGAGGGACAGGAGCTCTCCCCTCTGTTCAGTCCTGCTGCTCCCCAGAGCCTGTAATGCATCCCTGATGGTGCTTTCACAAGGATTTTGATCTCTTGCCCATGTTCATTCTTCAGCATTCTCCACTGCTCCAACTTTCATTTTAGGCCGTCAGGTTCTTTAAATAAAAAGTTTCTACTCAGTGTTGCTTTCTACCTGATCCCTCACCTCTCCTTCATGTAACTTGGTTCTGAGGCTTGGGGAGGGCAGCTCAGGGGATGGTCTTGGGTGGGTGCAGGAAAAGCTCTGAGGTGGATGGTAAGGAGGTGTCCCATGACCCTTATCAGGGAAAAAAGCCCCAGGGTTGTACCAAAATACTGGCCTGAAGTGAAACCAAAATCTCTCTGCAAGTGTTTCTGTGAACTCCTCTCAGCAGAATTTGTCCTGTGTGCCAGTGGGAGAAGAAGAGTTCCTTTTAGCTGTGTTAGGGTGACCCTAAGAGGCTCCAGGGCACTGTGACTATTTCTGCAAAGACCTCTGAACCCCATCTAGCAACCCCCTGTTTGCTACTTTGGCCCCAGCTGCTTTCCCGCCTCCTGTAAACCAAAGCCCCAAACCCAGCATCCTGTCCTGTGAGGTCCAAGGTTCCCTCCAGCCTACTTGGAACTTTAAGAGAAATGGGCCAGGACCAGTAGAGGAGTAAAATGGTTCACTCCAGCCCCTCTCTGTGGCCTTGTTTCCACTTTGGGGATCCCAACCCAGCCTTTTTCAGGCTTCTAAAAAAGTGATTTAGCCCTGAGATAACTCGGTAGCGCAGTTGAGTGGGTATTTCAGAAACCCTGTACTTCACCTCTCCTCTCCTATTGTGTTTTGTGAGCTGTTTCCAGCACAGAGTGACTGCTGACAGGATGAGAAGAGAAGAACAACATGTTCCTGGAATTGTCTCCAACCTGCCCATTCTCATCTTCCTCTGCAAGGCTGCGGGAGCAAGGGGAAGAGGCTGAATTAAGTGTTCAGGCAGTATTTTATGAAGACAGTGCAAGCAAAATACAAACACTTGGGGAGGCTTTGGCCCTGGAGCTCCACCTTTGGCTGCAATTCAATTCTTATGGCAGCTGAAGTTGTTTCTACACTTTTTTTATTTTTTT
>VYZR01072162.1:104591-130922 GCA_013400675.1 Oxylabes madagascariensis | reverse complement strand
GACATTGAGTTTGTCTTTAGGGCATGTGTAAAGTGCAACACAGAGATGTGTGTGCATCTGGAAAGGAGCTGGTTTGAAGTGCTGGAAACTCAGGTTCTGTCCCTCTGTGCCAGTCTCCACATCAAGGCATTTCTGCTCTCTGTAGCATTCTGAGGGTCTGGGATTTTGGGATCCGTGTCCCAGGCTTCAGTGCCAGACATTAGCTCAGAGACTTAAGCACCACTGTCCATTTTTATACAACTTTCATAAGGTCAAGCCTAAAAAACTGTGGTTTGTTTGTTTGTTTGTTTTTACCTGAATCTGCCACATCTCTCTGGTTTACAGGAATTCCTTCTTCTGCGACTAAAGTCTGAGGCCAAAAAAAAACCAACAAAAAAATGAACCCTGGACAGTTCCAAACCTGTTGAAAAGTTTCTCTTCATTTTTTCCCTTCCAGTTAAATCTGGTTCCAATGGAATAAAGCAGGAGAGTTGAGCGGATCCCAAGGTTGGACCTGCCAGGATCAGATCTGTCCTAAAGACCTCAGGGAATATTTCAAACTTCCCAGTCCTGCCTTTGCCCTGGTGTGAGAGCATCCTATCCATTGCTGCAAAACTCCTGGGAGCCTCCCTGTTCTTAACAGATGGGAAAGCAAAGTGGAAAAATCTGGAATGCTGATAGGTTCTATGCATCAGTGAGAAAAGGAGCCATCAAATATTTCTGTCATCTCACGGTTGGTTTTCCAGCAAGGACTGAAATGCCATGAAATGCTCCAGCCTTGGTAGCTTCCCCGTCACCAGCTGGGTAAGCACTGTTGGTCTCCATGGATCCTGAACCTGGGAGCTGGGATTAAGAGCATCAAACAACCTTCTCAGAAGCTGAATCTTCTCTTTTTTCAGCCTCTGTGAGTCACAGGAGGCACTGGCTGTGCTTGAGGGCAGTTGTACGCTTTTGCACTCAGGCTTTGCAGTGCTCCTGAGCACCAGGTTTGCCCTCTGATGGAGCCCCTTCTGCCTCCTCTCCAGACTTTAGCCCACTAGGCCTGGGAGTTTGCTCTGCGAGCAGCCCCATTTTATAATCTTTCTTCAAAAAATATTGTTGGGACACGTGAAGGAGATTTATTTAAACAGGGCGGTAAAACAAGGCCTAGTAATAAACACAGAACCCTCCCTGTGTTTAAATTCCTTCCTCACAGAAATGTTTTCATATTTGGTTTCTTTTTCAATTATTTTCTTTGCCTAGACCTTGCAGATGTCCACCTGGCAGGTGTGTTTCTGGTCAGGCCTTTAGCGTGCCATTGTGAACAGAGCTGAGGGCTCAGTGCCCTGCCTGCACTTGTGATAGGCAGGGCTGTCCTAAACACCACTGTGGGCAGTCACAGAGGGCAAATATCATTTACAGCTGAATTTTCCACAAGCATTTCACTGAGCAAAAATGGCCATGACTGTTTCTCCCCTGAGCAGCTGTGATTCTCTTTCTAGAAGACAGCAGTTACGAAATTATTCTAATATGTGTGAATTGGTGCTTGTTCTGCCACTCTCACTGGATTCGTTGGGGTTGAACTAAGAAAAGGAGCAAAACTGCTCCTTAATCATCTCTCTTTCACAATTAGCAATGCCAATAAAAGTGGTGTGTTATCCCTGCTCTTGTGCTGTGACTGTCAGTGGGAGCAACACTGTTGTAATCTCTTTCTGCCACCAACACAAGGACCTCTGGGTGTGCAAGAAGCTGCTCTAATGAACCACATTCCAGTGATCCCCAGCTGGAAAATGATTCCTACCAGGGGAAATTACACTTGGATGCAGATGGATAGTATTGCTAATGGCAGTGTCTTATTGATAAAAGCACATTTCTCCTAAAAAAACAATGAGGGAAAAGCCTTTAGTTGCATATCCTGCTCGATGAGAAGGAGCCCGAGTTGGCAGCCCCTCAGTGAGGGCAGGAGGAGAAGGCTCTCCAGGGTGTGGGAGCAACAGTGTCCCTGGGGTGGCTGCTGGCCAGGTTCCTACAAGCCAGGCAGGTTGGGTCTCAGAGCCATGGCACGGGGTGAATGGAATGGACTGAGCAGGGAGCAAGGAATTCCACAGGGGCATCAGCATGGAAACACTCCCTGGGGCTGCTTGGGGCCACCAAAAAGGACCTTCAAAACCCAAAATGACTTTACAGAAATGAATAGCTCTGGGCTGGCATGTTCAGGACTGAGGGGCTGACAGAACCAAAAATGATGCTCTTAACAGAAAAATGAGACTGTGGCTTCTCTTCCAAAGCCTAGGGATCTAAGGCTTTGTCTGGTGCACACTCAAGAATGGAAAAAGGGATTCAGGAGCAAAAAGAGATCTCAGAAAGTGAGAAAAAATAAACAGAAAGAGAACTGATATTTACATTGTGATCTTCCTGATTATTTGCTGTGCTATTGCATAAGTTTATTTACTGAATGCTGTCTTTTACCAAAGAGATTGTTTCATTTCTCCTTGAGAATTGGTTTCTTTTGCTATTTAAGCAAGCAGTTCCCAGGAATGCCTTCTCAAGCATTCAGGTTACTTTGCAGACAGTGCTTGAGGCCTTCAGCAGTGTTTGTTTAGAGTGGGCTGATTCCTGTTCTGCTCATTGCAAGGCTCTGCTTTCAGGCAATGCTTTGTCCAGTCCTAATGACAAACACAGGGAGGAGGTTTAAGTCCCAATATGCAGCAGAATGACTTTTATTTGTTTAACTGGCAGTATGTGGTAACTTCCTTTCCTTCTAGAGCAACCACAAGATGCAGTCCCACCAGAGATGTGGTAGTGTGTGTTTGGCACAGATGAGTTTGTGCCTTTAGGATGCACCTGAGCAGCAGATGCAAATCCCTCTGCCACAAACCCAACATTCAGAGATTTTGACTCAGTTTCCTTCCTGTGCTCCCTTTTGCTTCCAGTCTGGTAACAACTCTCTCCTGGTTTTATGCAAAGAGCAATTAAAAAGTATGTAAGTACTGGCAAAACAGGACTGTACCTTGGCAGTGACAGCACAAAGTCAAAGCTGCTCTGGAGGCTGATAACCTCTGTACAATGCCTGAACTGCACCTGTTTCCAGCTGGGCTGAAACCCCTCCCTTTTCGACAGTTGCCATCTGTAGTGTCAAGATTCAGGTTTCACATCGGTCCCATCCTGTCCTGTCTTACTTTTGACAGATTCTTTTACTGCAGTTCAGCCATCCTTGGCAACTTCAACAGCTGCAGGTAGATTTTCCTTTCCTGGCACTGCAAATGCAGAGGAAGAAGGGTGATGACTTCAGCTGGTGGCATAATTTAGTTTGGCAGGGGACTCGAGAGGTCACCCAGACTTACTAAAAGTGGGTCCAGCCAGAAAAGGTTGCTTGGGGCTTCTCCAGTCATGTTTTAGTAACTCCAGGGATGGACACTCCACAGCCTCTATGAGTCCCTCATGGCAATTTCCTCCTCCTTGCAGTTAATTAAAACTTACTGTGTTGAAGGTTGGATTCAAATTACAAAACAAGTCTTCTGACGTCATTCAGCTCCAACAGCTGGTTTTCTTTCAAATAACAAGAGCTGATTTTGCCCATTTTTCATGAGAGAGGGCAGCTGTGCCATCACGTTTATCAGACAAGTCTTTGGCATCTAATGAAACTTTCTCTAAGAGCTGGCTACCTGTGAAGCTCTTTGGAAGGCTTTGCAAAGGTCATAGCCTCAATCCTCAGCTTCAAGGAGAATGTCAGAAGGCTTTACAGGGTCGTTTTATATCCAGAGAAACAGGAGATCATATGGCTACATAGTTTTAACTTGTCTTGGGCAAATATTTTCTCTAAGCTGCAAAAATGTTGTATTTATACTTTTAATGTATGCTGTATTATTAAGCTCTGACATTAAACACCTTCATGCCAGTCTGGAGGCACTGAACTTTACTAATCATACAGGGAAACAAGGGAAGGGTAAACCTGGAAGGTCCTACAGAACATTTCTTCCTTGCTGATAACTCCAGAGGTCCCTTCTAACCTTGGCCCCTCTGTGCTTAATGCTGAATTGAGCCAACCTTTCAGAAGGCAAAACTGAAGGCATGGAAGCTCCTTGATTCTAAACTACAATATATAATCTGTCCTTTACACAGCACAGGGACCAGGACTCCCCATCAGATCCTCTGCTTCTTTAACAGACAAAGGAATGGTGCCAGCAGAGAAACCCAGTTTTGATGCAAAACCATGCAAGTGAAGCCTTGCCCAAAACACCCCACAGAACAAATCAGCCAGAACCCCCAGCAGAAATATGAAAATGCCCCTTTCCCAGAGAATCCCAAGAGTGTTATCCCCAAGAGAAGAGCCCGCTGTTGTGGAAACAATTCCATCCTTCTGCCAATGTCTGGGACCTGGCAGGCAAGTTAAACATTTACAAACTCCAGAAGAGAAGTGTAGAATACATATATATGTATGTATATGGGGCAAAATATATTTAACTGCATTGGATAGCAAATTCCTGGAAAAATGAGGTATTGCTCAGCTTGACACTGCTTGAGCCTGCCAAATAAATTCAGCTGGGAAAACATGTTGAGGCCAAGATCAAGGGAAAAATGCAACAAGTCAGCATTTAGGGCACTCCAGCATTTATTACTTTACCCACCAGACTCACAGAATATTGGTTTCAGTGGTCTGAAACCCTTCTGTTGAAATGGTTTCACTGTATCAATTTCACTCTAAATGAAAACTCAGAGTTCTGGGACCTGTTTCCACCCCTATGGTGTTTTTGCTAATTGTTCTTCAAGTCCAGCCTGGTCTACCTTGCTCAGACCACTTGGGTTAGTTTGGATCCTGAGAATAAATCTTGCAAGTACTTAATAAGACTGGAATACTCAAGTTATAGTTTCTCCCCCAGTAAATGTTTGATTGCCTAAGAAAAAATGGAATGATAATAATCCCTTAAAGTGGCAAAAATGATGATTAGAACACTTTTGTGAAGGTGGAAGCTCTCCTCAGGCATTCAGCCTCCTCAGGCAGAGACAGGAATTGTCATTAGATTGGTTTATGAGTCTATCTCATTGTAAAATAATCCTTCAAGATGAGTCAGGCTTAGCTCAACTCCCGGTGTAACTGAACTCCACAAGAAGGAAAAAAGAAACCCAGCAATAACTCCCACTCTTTTCTTCCTCCCCTTCCTTGTGCTAAATCCCCTGTCCAGCTTTGGCAGAGCACATCTAGCTGGCCACTGGCTGCAGCTTCTCCCAGCCGGCCTCCCAAAGACAAGCGTGCAATTAGCCTTTGCCTCCTGGGCTAATTGACCTCTAGCCTTTGTCTTTTCAGCTAATTAGCGAGGCAGCCAAGCTGGCTCTCTGGCCGAGACTGATGCAGTGCTAAGGTAACAGAGAGGCTTTGGGCTGAAACACGAATGCCAAGGGACAATTTTCCCACTCCCCTGTGGTTGTCACCGATCCTGGCCCTGCAGCAGCTCACCCTGACAGGAACGGGGGGCTCCTTGTCCTGAGCTGGGCACTAGGAAAGGCTTCTGACTCAGCAATTCTGGCATTTCATTTCCTGCTAGTTCCTAAAACCAACTTTTCTAGGTTTCTATCTCTCCGGAAACCATTGTATTGTAGTTTTAAATTTCAAATGGCTATTTTTCTTAAGAAATGCTGTTTGATTGGCATGGGTTTAGTCTGTCAGGGCTAAACCCAACACGGGTAAATCACACAGCCCTGCTCAGTCAATAGAGTGATAAAGATGAGGTATCAGCATTGTTCAAAAAGATGGGATTTTCATCCTAATGGCTCAACCTGCTCAGCAGTTCTCTTTTGGTTTTGCCAGATGTAAGGGCATAACCTCAAACAAGAGAAAAACCTTTTCAGTCTTGTAAAAAACAGGTTCACATGAAGGCAGCATTGCAGTTTTTGTTGTTACCAGGAGGGGTTTTTCTCTTGAGCCTCTCTTGAATGTCACAAAAAATTAAAAGCAGAAAGAGTTACTCTAGTCAGTCACAGTCAGGATTGTTGACATAGACATTAACAGAAAATGAACAATTAGTTCCCAAAAATTTTGGAACAATTTTCCAAAAATGAGCAGAGATCTTATTTTGCATAGTTAATTCAGGTGCTGCTTGAGTGCCCTGTGCTGGAGGTATCTTTGAATTTCATGGTTTTAGGTGGACTCTCCTGGCAGTCAATGGTACAATATCAGAGTGTATCCTAGCATGATACATGGTTTATTTGCACCCTGAAAGTGTCCTGGTGATGTGTGAATTAGTTAAAGAAGATCTAGTGGGAGATGGTGTTCAAGAGCTGGGTTTGTGCAGTGTGGGATATGTTCAGTTGCCATGGTTATTCCAGGAAAATATGTGAACAGTGAGTTGAGTCCCTGTATAATTTAACTTGCACAATAATAAAAAGGTACAGGCATAAAACTTCTCATGTGAAACAAAATCTTTATAATCTGAGGATTCATGATAATAAATTGAAACTGAAATATATATTAGACACAGATACACAGGAGTGGTGGCAGCTAAAGCAACAGTATTAATCTTTTTACATAAATAGCAAAGCAGGTCAGAAATGCAAAACAGGTCAGAAATAAATGAGTTTCTAAAAGCTGAAGTGATGATGCGATAATCTGCGTTTTGGAAATGATCTTGTGACATTCAGAACTACAAATAATGAACTTGGCTCTTTTTCGCCTCTCGTTTTTTTTCTATTGCTGGAACAGGCAGCAGGAGGAAGGTCTAAAGCAGCAGAAAAGTGACCATTGAGGCTGTGCAAATTAGAACCAGAATGAGTTGTTCAGCTGAATGTAATTTCTCACGTGATCTCTCAAATCTTTACTGACTGTATTTCTCTTCAGCCACCGAATAATTTGGTAACAGAATGTGAGTAATGCCTTAAGGGGAATTAAGTCTGTCTGGTTATTTCTTGCTGCTCAAAGATAACATTACCTTTACCAGGCTGTCTGAAAAAATGTGTTAGCATGAAATTTATATCCCTATGAGCCCTTATTTATAATGCCTGGTCCTCTCCTGTGGTCTAAAGCAATAAGGGAACCTGTTGAACAGCAGAAGAGGGGACAACCTTCATCCTCTGCTCCCTCTCCCTTTCATTATTTAACTGTTTGAAGTGTTTATGAGGGTGGAAGATGAAGTCTCACAGGCTAGACAAAATCTTGAGCTCTTCTGCTTTATAGGAAACTTGGTTTTCAGAAATGTTGCTTTTATTCTGATTTTGGAGGGTTTGACTCAGCAGCAAAGCAATGTCTGGTATTACAGCACCGTATTCTTGTGTTATAAAACAAAGGCATATTTCTGAATAACCATGGCCAGAATTTGCCTTGCACACATGGAAATGGGGGATTAATGAGTCTGATCCACCACAGAGAGCAGTGTTGAAGGCAAGGTATGAAAACACACAAGCACTTTGTTGACGTGGTGAAAAATAAGTTACAGAAGCAGCATTAACTTTGTCCCTGTTTGTTTTTCATGTAGTGGTATGCATAAAATAAGCCAAAAATAAAATTTGCCTCAAAGGTGGAATAAAATGTTAAATTCACTACAAATAATAATATGGCTGAGCTACATAATGTCAAGGCTTTTTCTACTACCATTGGACATTTCAAACAGATGTAACATCTCGAGTATCAGATGGTGTAGAACAGCCATCAAAAACCAGTATTCCAGGATTGGATGTGTGCAAGGGAACGTGCTGGGCATTGGATGCTGTGTGACTGCAGTGCATGGGAATGGACTAAGTAGTGTCCAGGGATTTCAAATCCAATATCCATTCCAAAGGCAGAGGTCTATGTGTGAGTTCTGGTGATAATGTGGATAATGATTCTGTCAAGTCAAATGCACTTGCTGACCGATATAAATGAGTTATGGGGGCCTTTTGAATTATGTGCTGGTGATGAGCCATAAATCACAGTGCAATCCCCACTCCATCTGCAGAGGGAGGCCTGCAGTGCTTTACTGGTAACCCTCAAGTTGGTACACATATTAAGATGAAAAATAATGAGTCTGCCAACTTTAAGCAGTGGTTTGCTTTGGATAAATTCTCCGAGAATTTGGGCAGGCTGGTAAAGAGGTCTGACAGATTTGTTTGTCATATGAATAATACCTCATTTTTTGTGTTGGAACAACTGACAGTCCCTTATCAATGACAGCAGGTCAGGGATGAGCACTGTACAAGTCTAACAAGTATCCTGCTCAGCTGTCATTTTATTAATATAATAAATATCTGTTAATTGAACAAATGCAGTGTTCAGTATCCTGGTCACAGACATAGAGGATTCTGTTCTTGCTGTAAAAAACAAATGAAGCAAGAGGGTGATCTCTCTGTCAAAGGGTTTGCAGTCCGAACCCAGCCAGGATAAGGCAGTGAACAGACAGACAGACAAAGTGAAAACTGAAGAAAAAAATGAGGCACTTTGGGTCTGTGAGATAAGCAGCAGGCTCAGGACTCCAGCAAACTGATCATTGTCAGGGCTTTGTCAGCAGTGCAGCCAAGGAAATGTTAGCACAGCTTTTGAGGGGCTGATGCATTCCTGGGGCAGGGGGTGATGGAGGCTCCTCTCAGCTGGGGGATGAGCCCTGCAGGCAATTTTCAGTCTTGCTTCTTAAGAATCAGCATTTCACCCTGAGCATGGGGCAGGGCTAGGGAAGGTTGGGTATCCACTTGGCTAACTCGAGCTAACTTTAAGAAAATAATAAGATTCTAAGAAATATCAGGTTCCAGAGATGTCCCAGATGCAGACTGGGAGCAGCCAAGGCTGTTTGATGGCACCATGGAGGGAAAGGCTGGAGCAGGCAGGGCTCCAGATCAGCAAGCCAAGCTTCTGCTTTATTAAACACCAGAGAATCCAAACACACAATTTAAATCCATAAAACCAGGGTTCACTGGTTCCAGTGCTCATGCTATCTCTTGTTCCTGTTTTTGATTTTCCCACTGGCACTTACTCCAGTGTAGTTTCGTGGCTGTACAAGATGTGTTTCATCTGTAGCCAAGCTGTGAAAACCTCAGCTTTCTATTTATTCCTTTTTTTTGGTATCACATAGACAAAAATGCATTTCCAGTAAAGTCAATTTTGCCACGAGGCAAAAGTAGTTCCATCTTTCCTGCCTCATCCCATCTTATTTTCCCAAACTGTAACTTTGTTCAAGAGAAAAGGTAGCAATAAAATGCTCTGACGATAATCACACCCTTGTGTTTTAGTACTTGGCTCTGTGATATTCCGAAAAATAAGAGGTGTTGATACAGACAGCATATAAATATTCCTGCAAATAAGTTTTGTTTTAAAATACCTATTGTTATATTTCCACGTCTGCTTTTATTATTAAAAAACCACAAATGATTTCTGTTGTTTTTGAGATTTCTACATTGAGAAAATTACCAACCAGGCACTGTAATTGCTGTAGGAGAGCAACAGATAAGTCTGCTTCGCACTGTTTAGACAATTTGTTTACTCTTACTCAGGATTGCAGAATGTGGTAATCTACGTGTTGCTTTACCTTGAGTGCACATCCATCCTCCACAATGATTTATACAAACCAATGAAATGTCCACATGCAATGTTCCAGATTTAGATGTCCTCCATGTTCCTGCTCTTTGTTACAAACACTTTGTGAAGCTCCCCACCAACCTGTGTGTGCTATTACAGTTCTGACTAAACCATCATTGTCTCTAAAGTTGGGGCAAGACTACTCCACTTCTCTATAACAGTAGAACTTCACAAGAAAAATTATCTTAACATGAACCAGTTACACAAAACCGCCCACAGTGCTTTTTTTGTCTTCTGGAGAAAAACACAAATTTAGCTAATACAATCTGTTCTCACAAAAAAAAGTCCTCAGCCCTTCCTTCCAAGGGAAATATGAATTAGAGACAAAGCAGTGAAATCAATGGCTGCATATCACAGCATTGCAGGGAAACATGCAGCTGGGGGTCTGGGATGATGCTGTTCTGCAGTTGAAACATCTGAAAAAAAGCTTGGGTGTAACAACAACTTATGGCTCAGAGGAGCAGAAACACCTCTGTCAAAAGAGTCCAGTGTTCATAGCAGGTGATGCAGTGAAACCTGGCCTGAGAACATACAGAGAACACCTTGAGACAACAGGAAAGAACAAACACAATTTCATTATTTGTCTGTCATGGTAAGAAGATCCCCTATTTGCTGTGAAAGCTGTTCATGTCCATACATGAATGTATTTAACTTCTCGGAGTCAGACTTGTTCTTTCTCACTTTCCTGAAGTAATGGGACAGCGGGTTTCATCCAAAACCTAATAGAATTCTCACTTTTTTAGGTAGAGCTCCTGGGCTCTTTTTGAATCTAAAACTGAGAAGAATTCATGAAATGGGGCTCCAAGCCTAGTCTACCTGTAGTACATCTTGTCTGTGTGGAAACAAGTGGGTTGGTTCAAATGCCAATTACCAACTGGATGAGATTAGTTTTTCAATTCTAATTTGCAGGCCAAAAGAAGGAATGTATATTGTTCATTCAGCTTCTCTTTCATGCTGACAGACACTTGGAATTCCCACCATGTGATAGAGCTGTTTGTGTTAAAACTGTCTTGTCCAATGTAAGTTGTGGTGTAATTCCAGAAGTACCTGCATTTCCTAGGATATCACTGAAATGGGATGTTGCTGCCTGCCCACTGAAGCCTCAATACTGAATAAATACTAAGAAAAGCTGTGTAAGCTCTCAATTTTAATGCACACTTGACCTCTTTGTCTCCAGAAATGAATTCTATTGAGTTTAGATTTCTGCGTCCCTTCCTTTAATCCATCTAATTAACCAGTTCAAGCTTCAACTTCTTAACTTCAACAGTGCACAACAGATTGGAAGAGGATTTCTGTGCAGACTGTGGGGAGGGGTGGTGATCACATGTTCTCAAGGTCAGACATTGGAATAACAAATCAGGAATATCCATATTTTATTGAGCAGTCTCTGAACACTGCTGCTAGAATGCCAAGGGACTTACATGGCAGTTACCAAAGTTTTAGCTTGTTCTGTTCTTTGGAGTGAAAATTTTTGTGTAGGTGGTGGTTGTTGTTGTTGTTGTGGTGTTTTTTTTTTTTTTTTTTTTTTTTTTAANNTTTTTTTTTTTTTAACGGAATGCACTGAGATTATATTTCCAGTGTTGCAGTGGAGAGAAGGGGGCAAACTTTGAATTTCCCAAGGTCCTTGCCAGCGCCTTTACTGAGGTCCCTCAGCCCAGCAGCCCTGTCTCCCACCACCCTCTGCCCCAGGCTGGCCCCATCCCAAACTGGTGCTGGCTGTTCTCTGCCCCACACTCTGGGTGAGGATGCTCAACAGGATCAGACCAGGAATTCCAGGGCTGATGTGGTGCCAGCTGTGCCTCAAAGCACCCTGCTCTGATACCGGGTGCCCCAGCCACCGGGTCCCACTGCTCCCACCCATCCTGCCACATGCCAGGGACATGAGCCCCTCCCAAGGGAAGCAGAGCCGGGACAGGGGCAGCTCTGGGGGTGTTTATCCCAAACAGCCGCGTCCTGGTGGAGCCCTGAGGGCAGCTCCAGGGGCAGGGGGCTCAGGAGGAGTTGCTGTGATGAGGTTGGAACAGAGCGGTTGTAAATACAGGTGTAAATCAGAAGAGGGATGGAAGTTAAAGACCAAAGCAAAGAGCAGGGAGTGAGGGAGAATGGGAAGACAGCATGGAAAACAAGCTACAGGGAATGGATATCAAGGAGTTAGGGAACTTCAATCTATGATAAATAAACAGGGTTCAGGACATACTGAAACGGAGAAATCATAAATTCCACATTTCCTCCACGCAATGCAAATGTGCACAGACCTGTGTGCAAGACGTTTTGCCATCACGCTGCCTCTCAGGACAGAGTGTCTGGGACAGGATGGGAGTTATCCAGGAGGAGTTCAGATGCTGCATGGCACATTAGGTCAATTAATATGCACAGCATTGCATTTCCTCCTCCAAATTAATAAACAGCACATTCATTTCTTTTCTACTAATTGAATGTTTAACTTGTTTGTCTGAGGCCAGGGATAGGTCAAGAGGAGGTTAGGGATGGATATTGCTTGTTCTCTCCAGAGCCCTGAGCCATTGCTGGGTTTCAGATTTCCTCTAGCCTGTCTCATTGCCATACAATTTTGCAGACAGATGAAAGAGTTTCTTTCATTAGGAAAAAAAAGGGCAAGCAAAGAGTTAGGGAAACTGATAATTATATACAAACTTTTTCCCCAAGGGCAAAGGAAAAAGAAGAAAATCAATGTGTTGTATTTTTTTTTCAATATAATTAGTAACTTAATGATGAGATAATTAGTATACATATTTTCTTTTCAGAACTTAACTGTGGAAGGAGTTTATAGTTCCTTAAACTCCTAGAAGATGCTTTCTTTTTATATCATTCGTATGGCTGGCTAGGGCATGTGAACAATGGGAAATGAGGAAATGACTTAGCGCAGTTAAAAAATTAGATGATTTGGGGCATACTTCTCAGCTGCTTTATTTGTGAGCTTGTTTTGCTATTTTTCCTTGAATTTCTTATTTGCTTAGGTTGAAAATTCTGGAAGGCTAACAGCAAAACTGTGATTATAATGACTTGTGTAGCAATTCAGCAACTACCTCTGAAACTTCCAAGTGATTTTGGTGCTGATGTTGGAGACTGTTTTCACTTGGGACACTTGAAGGAGTCTTGTTTTGTTCTGCATCCCCAGTAGTCACCAGACAGAGAGTGAATCCTTTGGCCAGCAGAATGTGAATTTGGCTCACAGAATACGAATCAGGTTCACATCATTCTCTCTTTATGAACTGTGTAAGATAGGTGTAACTTCAGCTCAACGTCAGGCAAACTCAGTCAGGTAGAGGCAAAACAGCTCGAGGAGTTTTATAAGAAATGGGATGGGTGTGCTTTAAAATAGGGTGCTCTCTATGGGGGCAGCAGTGGGAGCTTCTCTGAGATACATTTCATGTGGAGACATCTGGGTTAAGCCCGTGGTACCAAAAGAAAACGTCTCAGGTACAGTGAGCAGAGAGTTGGCTGAACATTATTTTCTCACACCTGCCAAGGAGCAAAGCTGCCACACATCTCCTGTGGAACACCATCCGAAGGGGATTTCGAGCTGGGTGGTGACAGCTTTGCTCTCCCTGGAGGAGGATGAGCTGGGTGTCTGTGGTGCAGACTCTGCTGGTGACCAAACTTTTCTATTCCCTGGATAATCCTCTCCACGAGCTGCCCAAGGCAGAGGGGATCACCCAGCCTGTGGTACCTGACAAGTGCTCTCTGTGCCTGGCACAGGGATCATGTTTGAGCCACCCCTGTTCACAGCTTCTATCCGTGTGGTGAGCATGGAGACTAAGCCACTGTAAGCCAGCTTTGAATTATTAATCCTTTTCTATCCTCTTCCCTTTCTTAGTCCCTCGCTGCCAATATTGTTTCTTGGCTTCCCTGCCAGTGTGTGAGACTCTGCTGCCACCTTGCCAGCTCCAGGTTCTGGCCTTTGCACTCCCTGATCCCCTCCTGCACCCATTCCACCAGTTCTGTTTGGTCTTGCACAACTTTCCCTCTGACCTTTAGAAACTCATCTATTCTCCTTTCTTGCACGAGGCAAGGAAGTTTCTTTTTATTCCCTCCTCAACTTAGACATAATTTATCAGCTCCCTTAGAAAATTCAGCACCTCCTAAGTCTGGGCTGATGCAGAAGGAGCACCCTTTGGTTCTTTTCCCATCATGGGTACAGCTTCTGGAAGTGAAATGTGCTGAAACACAGAGGACAATAATCTGAGGAAAGGTTCCTTGTAAAGGGTAATTCAGCAAGACATGAAGTCCAGAGTTGCTTTTACAGGTTTGATTTTCAGGATGTGTACCATTTCTGATGGGGCAGAATCCCCCCCTGAAAGCTTCAGTCACATTTAAATGAAGTAGTAGATGAAGGGTCACTCCTCTGACTCAAAAGCTGATGAAAAGCACAATGATAAATGGACATTTTGTGCACCCCAGTAAGGGTACAGTGGGGATATTTCATTTAGACAGGAAGAAAACACCTGATAGTCCATGAGGTAAACAGTGATTTCTTGAATGTTCTTTTCTACAGGAGAGTGGGTTTATGACTTAAATTAATTCATTTCATGAAGGGCAATGATAAGTGAGACCTCTTTGTATGTTTTATAGTGTGAATACTAATGTAATTAAATGCTTGAAATTAAGACTAGATAAAAACTTGGTCTGACAGTAGTAACTCTGCAAAGACAAATTGCAGTGCACACAGCCACTGCAAGAATTTGTAATTTATTTATACAGCCATTTGTAATGCACTAAATAGCTGCATGCCAATTATTATGTGTCACAGCTCAGCTGGTTTGTAGCTGCTAAGATAAATTTGGCCATATCAGACACCCAAACTCGACCAGCTTAGAAGTAAAGCAAGTCCCTGGATAAGGCAAGGATATGTTGGATTCAAACCTAAACAGGGACCTCAGCCATTCCCATTCAACCCTGAATGCAGACATATCGCTGGTCAGGGAGCTGGGTGGTGCAGAAATCCCAACCAATCAGTTGTCCAAGCCCAGGAAATTTGAAATTTGAACCCCATAATAAACCTTTGCTCTTTGTCTCATGCTCATCGGTGACTCAAGTCGTGAATGTGTCTCCAACCTACGCAAATGGAAACAAATTGGGCTTATATTAGCATGTCTGAGGTGATCATTGATCCCAAATGGCATTATTTGAAGACTAGTAGAGAGAATAATGAGGGAATAACACTCTGCCTTAGGGGCTGTCCAATGCACTTCAAAATGGAAAGTGAGAGTGACATATTTTGGGTTTTATTGATTTTATCGAGAAACAAACAGAAAAGCTGCCTCGCTTTTCATCAGTAAGATTTTCTTGTTCTTGTCACAAGCAAATAACTTCTTTCATCACTGCCAACAACAAGAATATCTCTTGGAGGGGCAGGGAACAGGGAGGGGAAAGGCAAATCTTTCTTGTTCTGAAAGGGCTTTCACTCCTTCCAAAGATGGAGATGGACTTTGGAAATTCTTCTTCAAACATGAAAGAAATTTACTGAGGAGCAATTGATCCTTGAAAAAACACAGATTCTTTTCAGGTTTTGTTTTTAATTATTATTTTTGTTCAAAATTCCTGAAATAGTATGGAAAGGCTTGCTGCTTGTGAGTTTTATTTACTCTTTTTTGATGCTAAGAACTGATTCTGATAATTACTTTGAAAAGTAAAGTTCACAGTTCTGATTCAGGGATAGTGTTGGAATAAATGTGACGTTTTAAAAGATCTTGAATTATATCCTGTATAAAAAAAGGATGAATATATGCATCAAAATCTGATTTTGATGGAAATATTTAACTGTAAACTGAACAGGTGGGGCTGTGATAGCTCCCCTTCTTTTTCAAGTTTTGGTTTAAATTTCAATATTGGAAACACAATAGCAAAGAACTAAAACTGGAGTTCAGTTTATTCCTGATGAAATGAACTACAGAATTCAATGGTGATATTCTTGAGCGCCATCAGGCAAGGTATCATGAATGAGATACCTGCAGAATATGTCCAATAATAGGAATGTGTCACAGATGTCTGAAGGAAGTGATGAAGCAGCTGCAGCCCTTCCACTGAAGGGAAGAGAGGCAGCCAGAAATACAGAGGAAAAAAATTAAGCAAATATAATAGACTTTTTAAAATTGCTTGTCCCCTCCATATGAGCTGAAATGCTCCTGACTGGTTAACGAAACAGGCACATTTGCATTTGAGTTTTGAGGGGAGGCCTCAAAACTGCATCAAAATGGAATTTAGCAGTTTATTAATCTCAACCACAGCTCAACACAAAGGGAAGATGCTCAATTAGTGAGCACGTGAGCCAAGCTAGGCACAGTGTCCCCCAGAGCACCAGTGGGCAGAGCTGTATGTCAGGAGATTGGTCAGAGAACTGGAAATGACCTGAATTATCAATCCCTGGATGGGAGAACACCCCTGGACCTGTTTCCAGAGGCCTGAGCAGCCTCTCAGCTCTGGGAGCAGAAGTTCACAGCCATGAGGCACTAAGAAATCAGATTACGGTGATCAGGTTGCTAAGCCAGAAATGTTCTTGGTTTACAGTCAAAAACCACCTTGAGATGTCATCTCCCAAAGTCAGGCCCAGTCACTCAGAGCCTCATCAGCCCCCTGAAGGGCTTCACATTCCCTCTGGAGACTGGGTATTGTATTATTTACATTTCTCTTTAGTGCTTTGGTCAATGAAGTCCCCCCAACACTGTAACAATGAGCTGCTTAAGCACTTCCTAGGAAGCTGTGCTTAACTGAATTTTTATCTGATGACAGTTCCTTGCCCCTCTTGTTGCCTCAGTGAGGACTCTCTTGAACCATTCATAAGTGATTTGACTTCATTGACAAGCAAGAAGGGAAGAGACAATCTTTTGCAGACTATATTTTTTTAAAATAATTATCATGATTTGGCTGCCTCTAGTCAAGTTTGCCCTGACATGTTGATAATATTGCATGGGAATTAAAACACAAGGGAATTTTCCTTTTCCCTTAATTTTCTCAGTAGACCTGTGGGTGGGACATCAAAACTGTTTTCAGAGTCCCAGTTTCCTGCTGTGAAAGTTAGTGTGGGAGCAGAAATCCCATTTTGGGGTGCCTTTGTTTTTAAATAATTCTTTAATTGTGATTTACCAAGAACTGTGCTGAGACTTCACGGTTTTATCTGCTTCAGCCCAGCTGAGGAGATGTGATAAATGCAACCTGTTAAACACCACAATGAGATACTGAGAGCTGCAGGAGGCAAAGACTGAAATGATAGGCTATAATCAGAGCCGAAGGGAGATGGAGTGCCACACAAATACCTCTGAGAAATTTGTTAAACAAACTCAAGCTCTTGTATAATTAGATGACAAGATTTATTTTAAACTATGAGGTATGAGTGTGACAGCACTATAATTCATCCTAAATAATTTCTTCACACCCAACAAGACACGGTCTTCAGAGTTCAGTCCTTCTATGCATTTCTTAAAAATAAAACCCAACAATTTTTACACCTAAATTGAGTATGGAAACAGAAATAAAGCTTGCTGAAAGGCAGGTTTGAAATTTCCTTTCAAGATTAAAGAGATTACTTGATTTAGCGAAGTAATTACTCATGCTTTGCTATCTGATTTCCTCTAAAATAATCTTGTTGACAGCTCTTGCTTTATTTTTTTTCATTGTGAAGGATGTGTGCACACAGAGTAGCTGAAACCTTTGGGGACAGGACATCTCTATCTGGTTCTCCCTTTGCTCCCTATGTCACCCATTGCTGTCCAAAAGAGACAGGACAGGGTGGAAGTCCGTGCCTTCACAGCTGAAGGGAAGACATTTAGTAGTGTTCCAGGTTGCCATTTTCCCTGTTCTGAAGGGAGGGATGGAGAATGCTGCTCTATCTGGTGTCCCAAACTCTGCCATGCTATGAACAGTATTGTCCTTTTTGTCAAAAAGTCACCAAAATCCCTGTTTGCCACATCAGTTAATTTCCTGTCCTTGTTCCAAGTTAGTTGTCCAGGGATATTTTGTGATAGCAATGACCAGCAGGCTCTGGTGCTTGCCTGGACATGGGCAGTGGCTGGGTTGTGCCCTCTGTGCCCGTGGCAGAGGCCCAGGAGGAGATGACTGTGTCGCACTGGGCATGGTGGCACGGGTCCATTGTAGTGCCTGTCTCTGGGGACGATGCAGGAAACACACCCAGGCAGATGGGGTTTTGTTTCCATGGCTCTAAATTGCTTCCCACAAATATTTGTGCCAGTCTGCAGAGTGCTCATGGCAAGGTGAGTCAGTGTGGCCAGAGCAAATGGCTTTAAAGACCAGAGGGAATATTTATGGTAACATTCATGCAGCCTAATTACAACATGTGCCTACATTATCCATGACATTTTGAGCTCTCCTGGTTTATTTTCTGTTGTTTCCTGCTCCTAGTGCAAAAGCACTTGCTGGCAGCACAGAACCCCTGTTTTCAGGGATCCATCTGCCATTTGGAATTGTTTGATCAGACATCGAGTCAAAGACCCTTCTTTGTGTGCCAGCTTTTTTCCCTCTGCAAGCTAGGATGAGCTTTTCCTTTTCTCTTATCCTCTGAGTGCTTTCATTCTTGCCACAGGGTCTTTTAGAAACTCTGCATCCATCACTGACATGTCATGAGGAATTGGAAACTTCATTGAAAGGGAAGATAATCAGCCTTATGTTGCTTGCTTGTGTTTTCAGTGTGTTTTATCCTAACTAGGCAGAGCTTTTCTGAACCACTGGTGATCCCAAAGGAAATCAGCTGATTCTTTCTAGTGACATAGCTGGGTAGCTTTCCTGACAAAATAAAGCATCCCTGCTCTGTAGCTGAGCTCTCTGGAGGTAATGCTCATCCTCACAGAGCTGGAGCTTTTCTATATTCATGGAGCTTTGAATTCATTAACTGTGAATCTGTTGTCTTGTCAAGTCCCTCCTAAGAAATGTTAAAATTCAGCCAGATGTCTGGTGTTATCTCCCCCTTAAAAAAAGAATTTGGAGGAAATCTTTAATCTGTGAAGCTGATAGTCAGCGAAGTTCAGTCCATTCCCATACCTGGCACTTCTTGTGGCTTTGAACAGAATTATCATGGTGGGGTCAGGCTGTTTCACTCGGCAAGTTTTTCACTCATAAAATGGTTCGGAGGATGTCTGTCACAGTTTATTGGTGAAACCCATGACTACATGACAGATTTGCTAGTTCTGTGAGGCTGCTCTTCTGTCACTCTTGATGGTGGAGTGATACAACTTCTGATAGCAAGTTTTCTATGTGTTCTTAGCTGAACATCAAGACTCCAAATTTCTGACTGTGGTTGCTCTGGATAGAGGTGTGCATTGGTAGATCTTGCTGTTCCCTTTCTCAGAACTTACAGCTAAGGGATAAAATTGTGATAATGTTTGCCAGAGGCTCTTATTCCTCAGGTTGGTAGCCCAGAAGCCTGGAATTCTGACTCCAGTTTTACATTAACAGCCTTGCAAGCTGAAGAGCCTATTCTTGATGTTTGTGAGAGTGAACCCAGCAGCTCTTGAACCCCTCACTGAACCTGGAAACATCAGATTTCTTCTCTTCACCAACAAGCCCCAAAGCTTTGGACTTCCCCAGTTTGCTCAGAGCTTGCTGCACCACTGTGTGTGTGGGGAGTCCTTGGCTCTGGGGACAATGTTCTCAACCTGCTTCTGTATCTCAGGAAAGCCAAAGAGCCCCTGAAGTTCCCTGCCAGCATCTGTGGCATTTCTAAATGGGAAGCAACAAAGGAAATTTCTTGGTGTTCTAATATTTTTAGTGGGGCTTCTGTTGAACATTCTCTATCCAGAATCTAAGCAAAAAATTATGCATGATGTAAAATTTCAGCATTTCAAAATGCTGGCATTTCCTCTTGACAGTAGTGCTATTTGCCTTGGGTTTCAACTGAGAGAGGGGAAATTTAGGTTAGATGTCGGGAAGAAATTCTCCCTTGTGAGGGTGGGGAGGCCCTGGCTCAGGTTTTCCATCCCTGGAAGTGTCCAAGGCCCCAGGTGGGGACTCGGGGCAGCCTGGGACAGTGGAAGTTGTTCCTGTCCATGGTAGGGAGTAGAATGGGATGGCTTTAAGGTCACTCCAACCAAAACCATTCTGTGATTC
Source organism: Oxylabes madagascariensis (assembly GCA_013400675.1). NCBI lineage: Eukaryota > Metazoa > Chordata > Aves > Passeriformes > Timaliidae > Oxylabes > Oxylabes madagascariensis. The sequence continues at coordinate 111,355 of VYZR01072162.1, read as the reverse complement.
CATGATTGTATCTGTGCCAGCATAACTAGCACTTCTCAGACTGGAAACTCCTGCATTGCAGAGCTACCAAAACCCCATGGCTTTATCATGACACTTCAATTTTCTTGCAACAGAACCTTTGTCTGAGGGGCAATAGTGGTTAAATGACTAGGAAAGATTTCCTTAGGAAATCCTGCTCCTCCAGAGCCTTTTGAGATGTTAATCTTCAACCTGTTTCCTTATTTTGGACTCCAGGCAGACACTGTAAAAGCAGACTGGGATACCTCACTTCAAAAGACATTTTCAACACCAGTGGTTGCTTATTGATTCAGCTGTTCATAAATCATTTAGAGATCCTCCTGCTGAACACAGCTCTCAGACAGGATCCCTGATGTTACTAAACTCAGCTGTACAAGCCCTCCCGGGCAATCCACCCCAACAATGCCTTGTTTGATCAAGCGTCTGCTTTAGGGTTTTTTTTTAGCATGAAACCTTTATGTGTTTTCAACAGAGTTTAGGTAGAGAATCCTAGATTTGTTTTTTGAAGTAAGTAAAGGTGGCATTCAGCTCTATTTTTATTGCAAACTACAAAACAAAATCAACCAGTGTTTAAAAGAGTGAGGTGGTTTGCCAAAAAACAACTAACACAAAAGCCTGGGAACTTGGGAAATGCAAGATATGCAACCTTAATTCAGACACCTGGGCTTCTGAATTATGAAATACAAGGGTGGATGATGTGCAATCACAATGTCTCTGTGCAGGGGAAAGCTGCTGCTTATCCTTAGTTCTGCCACTCCTGACTTCTGAATACTTCAATTTGCAGCATTAGCTATTCCTTCTTCTTGAAGCATCTTATCTGTGATTCTCCACAAATTCCAAAGTTGTCTACATTTGGATAACATTTCCAGCTTCTCCATAAATTAACTTATGTAAAACATCAGGCCACTACTGTGAAGCAGAGGGTACCAGAGTCTTGATAAAATGGCAAAATTCACCATGGTAAGAACAGTGTATTTTCCACATAAACTAGTCTCTAAAAAAAGCGGAATATTTTTTGCTGAAATTTAAGAGAAGCCTGAGGCAGACATCAGCCCGACATGGAAAATGTCAGTCAGAGCAATTAAAGTGGAGAAACCTAGAAGCAACCAAGGCAGAGTCTTGTGGCAGGGAGTGTCTGGGCAGTGTTGGCTGCACATCAGAGCCAGTGTCACTGCCCTTGTAATGGTGTTTTAGTCCAGGGAAAGCTAAAGCCAAGACATTGTCAGCTGCTATGATGTCCTGTGTGCCCAGGGGAGGGCTTACCTGGGCCCAGATCAGCGTGGGATGAGGGACTGGGTTGCTGTAGGGTGCACTGGGAGCAGCTCCGTTCCCTACAGGATCCCACGGAGAGGGACCCTTGCAGAGTTCCCAGGGAAGCAGAGCCTGTGCTCAGAATCTGGGGTGAACTGGGAGTGGCTGGACAAGGAGCAGCAAAAGGGTGGATAATCAGTGACAACAGGGAGTTCTGGGGATGCTCAGGGTGCCACGGAAGCAGCATTTCAAAAGCATCTCTTTTTTTTTCAATGGGAAACTAAAGAGGGATACTGAATAATCTTTTAATCAGAGAGAGCTTGCGCAGTCTACAAGGAGATACTCTTGTTTGATTTGACAAGTTGCACCCTAGAAACAGAATCACAGAATGACTGAGGATGGAAAAGCCTCCCAGCCCATGGAGTCCCAGCTGTGTCCCATCCCCACCTTGTCCCCAGCCCAGAGCACTGAGTGCCACCTGCAGCCCTTCCTTGGGCACCTCCAGGGATGGGCACTCCAAAGCTCCCTGGGCAGCCCCTGCCAAGGCCTGAGCACCCTTTCCATGCAGAAATTCCTCCTGATTCCACCCTGAGCCTCCCCAGGCCCAGCCTGAGGCCGTTCCCTCTCCTCCTGTCCCTGTTCCCTGGGAGCAGAGCCCGACCCCCCGGGCTGTCCCCTCCTGTCAGGAGATTCCTTCCTGTGAGTGTGGGGGGGGTGATGAAAGGTTTTATGGCATTGCTCAGGTATCATTTCTGTTTATTCTGTCTTTCAAGAATTATTTTGAGAAATAATTATTTTCCTTTAACTTTGCATTTGGAAAATGCGGAATGAGAGAAAACTACAGAGGATTTACTTTTTACCCTATAGACATTGTGAGTTTAAAGGACCAAAAAGCAATTAAAACTGTTCCAGGGAAGTCTTGTTACCTGTGCTGTGTCTAGGCTCCTCAAGACACTGAGCCCAAAATTATCATTGTCTCTACACTGAGCAAATAAAAAACATGACTCACTGTCAACCAAAAACATGGATCTTGTTCATACCCCTAATCATCTTCTGCTATCTGAGGTGGAAATGTGACAGCCCAGTGCAAGTTTCAGAAACATTTAGAAAATGAATAAAATTGTGGGGAGCTGAAATAAATAAGGGCCTTTTCTTCCCACAGCCTTCCCAGAGACACTTCTCCCTGCTGGGTAATCACCTCCCTGCCCAGCACTGCACTATGCATGGGAATAAACCCAGATATTTCATCATCTCGGGGTGTTTCCTCTGGAGAGGAGAAAAATACTTTACGGCTGAGTACTTTCTAGCACCAAAGTCTAATTTTTAGTATTGCTGTCAGTGTTAGATCTTTCTAAAATAGAGGAAAAAAAGAATTGTCTTTAAATAGTCTGTTAACCCCAGTTAGTTATTAGGTTCAGGAACAGCTTTTATCACCCAGTAGTGACACCTTACCACCCTTACCAACACAGGAGCTGTTCCTGCCTCACTGCAGGTGCTCTCCTGAGTAACAGCTCTGTGGAGCTGGGTCTGTGCAAGGGGTAAGGAGAGGTTTATGTCCTGCTGTCTCCCGTGTTTGGAAATGCACCAGCAAATGCCTTTGCCTGTGCCCACCTGGGCAATGCCATGTTCAGGTGGTTACAGACCTGTGAAGGGAGGGGTGAGTGCTGCCAAAGAAAAGTGATGTGGTGCAGAATGCAAATTCCATACTCTCAGAGTAGAGACCAACGTGCTCCTCAATTCTAATTGTTACTTAAGCAACATACGTCCTTTTTTTTTTTTTTTTTTTTTTTTTTTTTTTTTTTTTTTTTTTTTTTTTTTTTTTTTTTTTTTTTTTTTTTTTTTTTTAAATAATATCTTTTTTTTTTTTTTTTTTTTTTTTTTTTTTTTTTTTTTTTTTTTTGTTTTGTTTTGTTTTGTTTTGTTTTGTTTTAATTCCTTATCATCTTAATCTGGTAAATCAAAATTAAAGAGAAAATTGAAAAGGCTGGTCTCTAAAACCAACAGATGACAAAAAAAGGAAATATTTTGTGCAGTATGTCATTAAGGGATTGTTCATAAATCTTGTCTTTAAGCAGATTCACTGATCAGGCTCAGCTTGTATGGTGCAGTACTTGTGACGGTGCAAGTTTGCTTTTTTCCCTCTGTTATTTTAATGTCTCACAACTTGGAGCATCCCAAGTGAAATATTTGCAGGTTCTGGAAGTGCTGTTAAATAGAACTGTGCCCCTACCTCTCTAATAATCTTCAGTGCTCTGAATAATCCATCTCCTTCCTTTATATCTACACTTTGTAGAGAGCTGGGGCTTCAGGGATGTTTCTCTTTAGCCATCACTCGACCAGGAAACAAGCCCTGAGCATCCAAGAATTTCCTGCTTCTTTTGATTAATGTCCAGAGTTGGGTTTGTCCCTGACCTGCAATAAGGTCTGGTTAAACACAACTTCAAAATTAAGTGCCTGTGTTTCCTTTTGGGTTTGTTTGTTTGTTTTGTTCCCCCTCTCTGAAGTATGAGGAGGCTGGGGGTTTATACTCAGGATTATATTTCCTGAAACTGTTGTTTTTGAGATATTTACATTGTGTGAAGACTTAAAAGAAAATTCTTTTGTTTTTAGGCTATGATTTGTGGGTGGGTCTAATAAGTGATTGAGCTGCATTTTGAGGCTGTAAAAATGAACCAGCAACCAGCCTAAAATACAGTTCATCATTTTATCTTTGTGGGATATTTTCTCCTCAACAATTAATTTTGCTACAGTGTTATTTGCAACGCATTTTTGAAGCTCTCCTTGCAGCCAGGCATTTTTGACTCCCAGAATGGGGAACTCTGAGGCTGTGCAAGGTAATGACAACATCGTTTCCAAGGCACTCTAAATACTGTGGAAGATAACTTGAGCAGATATTAGTTTCCCACTGTGCTCAGTTGTTCCACAGCAGCTAATTAAAAGGCAGTTGACATGCACATAAGACAAGTGATGCTTGTTGGAGTCCTTAGCAAGCTGAAAAATAATCTAATAACCTCAGAATTAATTTAGGCTCAAATGTTTTTGTCACAAATGGTTAATAGGATGATGGTTGAACTGGTGAGCTCAGACACTTTTCTACATGAAGTAGCACATGACCAGTTTAACTTTTCTCCTATGTAATAAAATTACACAAATCTGAATTATGCACATTTTCCCAAGTTCCTAGACATCATTAAATACTAGGGGATTAAAAACTTGTATAAATTAATCAATGTGCTATAATCCTAAAAATTATAAAATGAGCCCTTGAGGAAGTAATGTAATACTGGCTTTTTAATTAGCACGACAGCAGAGATTCATTGTTCTCTAATGTAAGTCTCATGTTTATTAACTGTATTATCAGCTGGAAGTGCCAAACCCCTGGTGGTGCTGCAGTTTGGGAGTGGGTGCTGGGTGCTGATAGATTTGGATTCAAATTACACATCTGCATCTTCTGCTCACACAGGTAAAGCTGTGCTGATTATATATTTAGTATTTATCTTTACTTTCAGGAGTAGATCACTCTCTGCTGATTCCTGGGCCTGTTCCATCAAAATCCCCCAAACCAATTCTTGTTGAAGCCAGAGACCCTGCTGAATGCAGGGCTCAGAATATCAGTGCAATGCGGTCTGAAAATGTCAATTTGGTTTCTAGAGCCAGCATTAGGTACAGTGAAGTTTGAGAAGTCCTTCTGTTGCCTGCAATAAAGAACAAAAGCTTTCCAAACACTGTTAAAATGATAATATAAAAACAAGTTTTTAGCTGAAATCCTTCACAGTGAACAATATGGCGATAAGCACACGTGATACAGTATTTCTGCAATTTTTATAGAGTTAGTGGATTTGTTTATCTGTCACATATTGTCCAGTCAGAAGAGCAGTTGCTTAGCTGATTTCCCCCTAGGTTTTGCCCCGTTGGAGCCCTCCCCCCAGATCTTTTACTCCTATACTTTATTGTCTCTACGATGTTTGGTGCAAAACAAAGTGTCCTTACTAGACTGAAGGCAAGGCTAAACAGAATTTCAGGAGAGGGCAGAAACTATGGGAGAGGGCAGAAAAAGCATTAGAAGTTATAACCATGTATTAACAGTCTACAAAGTTACAAATATAGGAAAAATATATAAAAAAACTAAAAATCTTTAGATGTCACTTCCTGTGTTGTTTGATATACCTTACTCTTTCAAGACACAAACACTTTTCCATATAAAACTGTATTCGAAAGTCTTCATTCATATTCTCCCTTCAGCTTCATCCTACAGGCAGTTGTCATGGTCATGGTTGTTGGAATAAAAAGTGCTCCCTCCTATTACACAGGGCTGCTTCTGATAATGTTCAACATCAGTGAATCATCCAAGCTTTTAATTTTGCCATGCCAGACCTGTCAATAAACTGAGTGACAAAATTTGGTGATGTTAACCTTCAGGTGTCAGCGACCACAGGAAAAAAAAAGCAGCAAATTTCCCTGTTGTTCATATGAAAACATAAAACCACTTTGATTTTCCAACGTTTATTTTGAAAAGCACAGTACCTGGCCAACAAACAAAACACCTTGAAGAATATCTATGGCACAGAACCTGCTATGTGACAAATTAATGGGGGGATTTTGAGACAGATTTATAAATTCATCCTTTCCAGTTTTAAAGCTGATCTCACTTTTTTTTTGCTAATCTAAAGCTTGAGTCTGGACGTTCCACTCCACCCCAGATGAACCAACCTGGGCTGTGTTCTGCACCTGAATGGCCAAGGTACAACCACTGAGCATTACTGGTGCCTCTGGCAGTGTTTCCTGAGCAATTCTGAACATGCTTCACTGCTAGAATCTTCCCTTGGTGCATTTATTTCACCTTAGAGTTTATGATTATTTAGAGACTCGGGTTGTCTAAACCCTGTGTTTTGGTGTTGTGGGAATCCCACTCTGTATATTTACCTTAATTTGGGTCAGGGAATTTAATTTCCAAGCACCTGTGGCTCTGTGCAGGGCGGGATGAGTGCAGTGCTGGAAACCTGCACACAGGGGGGTTGGCAGTGGGATTTACCTGGGCTGGTCAGGGAGCATTGCCTGAGACTGCCCCTCATTTCAGAGGGGAGAACAAAACAAAAGAAAAAGAGGAAATTTAACTCCATCTTTGGCAAATTTCCCCAACATTGTCTGTGCTCATGGAAACAAACAAAGAAGAGCAGAGATCTGAGCATCTTTCCATGTAATTCCTGTGGAGCTGCTGGAAGAGAGACAAGTTTCCTATGCAGAACATGATGGCAACAAAGACTGTGGTCCTTTTGTTTCCACTCTGTATTTTTTAGAAAACTAAAGAAAAAATAATCAATGAACTTCGCATAGTCCACCAGTATCCAAGCCTTTCCCATGCATTATTTATTGTCCCAGTCCTCAGTTGGAGTAAATAAGCCTGCTCACACTGATGCTGACTGTGGGTTTGCTGAGTTGCAGCCTCATCAGATACAAGATTTGGAACAACACTGTGAAGAGAAGTTAGAGTTTAA
>VYZR01072162.1:54634-86151 GCA_013400675.1 Oxylabes madagascariensis | reverse complement strand
CACACACCTGCAGTTACTATTAGATAAAGGAGACAACAAATGACTGGAGAAGTAAATCGAGACAGAAAGTCAAGTTAACTGCCTGGGTTTGTCTGATTGATACCTGGTTTGTTTATAAGCTATCAAGGCACTGAGTACACTCCAATATAAAATGGCTGAGATATTTTAAAAAGTGTCCTTTGGCTTATGCTGAGTATTTTTTCAAGCAAAAATGTATGATAACCTTCTAATTTTAAAAGAGACTTGGAATTTCTTTTGCCGAAATGTTGCGTCATTCAGTTCCTTTTTGCTATTCCTTATGTTATGATTTTTCAATATTTTTTCCTTGTAAACTACCATCACAAACTTTTACAATGTTAGGCACAACATATTACTTCATAATGTCATTTATTAGCAGAAGTTTAATAGCTGCCAATAATCATAATGTGCTTACTTTTGACTACTGGGACCCCATCTGTTCTGCTACTTTAGACCTAAATGAAAATTATGTAGTGCATTACTGAGACTTTTTATACGTGGGACGTGCTGAGAATCTTTATAAACTTGATTTTTTTTTTAGTAAGACAACTTTCATTGATGAAAAACTGCAATTACTCTAAGTTTTTTTCAGCAATATGCAAAATACAATTTTTCTTTTGTTTTATTCTCCTGATAGTCAAAATTGTTACTAAGCTTGGGTTTGTTCCTGAGTGGTAGCCTGGTGATTAACACTGTTCTGTGCATCCTGATTGTGTTAATGTCCCTGCTGTGATTGGTCAGTGCTCTCCTCCCTTTAAAAAAAAAAAAAAANGAAAAAGAAGAAGAAGAAAAAGTAGGTAGCTTTTTACAGGTACAGGTATTTGAAGGCTCATTTTTAATTCTGCAGCTGTAGGTGACACCTCTGACTCTATTGTACCTCCAGTGTTTACAGGGGTTTTTCCCAACCTCTGTGAATTTCTGTGTGGATTGAAAAGAAAACCTAAGGTGAAATCTTTATTTCCTGTTTATTCTGCAAGTCTGAGAGCCTTTGAGTAAGGCAGCTCTCTCTGGGGGTTGTGTCTGCACTCAAGTGTGCACATTAAGGACTCCAAAAGGAGGCAGGAATGGGAGGGTCAGTGGCTTTGACCCCGTGTCCTCCTTCACTCTGCCCATGTCCACTCAGAACCTCTGCTCGGCTTTGCTTGAGGGTTTCCAGAGCAAACAGTTGCCTGTAAAAAAGCTCCAAAACCGATAAAATAGGAGCATCTCCCTTCTAATGCAGATCTGCAGCATGACTCACTTAAATGTTAAATGTTTCAGAGGCCTGTGCAGGTTATTACGACACAGCACATCCAGGGCTCCATTCTAGCAGGCACATTCCAGGTCCCAGTGTCGGGGAAAACTGTGTGTACTACGGATGTGTCCCTATAAAGAAGACATTGCTAGTTCTCAATTGCTGCTGGTTGGGTAGAGGAATGTGTTGTGGAAAAGAAGGCAGACACTGGGAAGAGAGAAGAAAAGGAGATAAATGTTGAGACATGTTGTGTGTGAGCAGGCAGCTACAGCTGGGCCTTGAACTGGATATTTGGATAACTGCGGACTGGGTAATTTTCAGCTCCTGCCCAGACATGCAAACAAAGATTTCAAATCTTCAACTGAGAACAGGAGTTGGAAGCCCAGAACCTGTTCCCCTCATTGTTGAATGGAACCTCAACTTCTTAAAACATGGCTGCCTATTTAGCATCTGAATGGGTTTTTAAAATCCTCTTCTTGTACGTTTGATTGGAAAATATGTTATAATAATAGGAAGAGCCTTTTTGTGCTGCATCCTGTATGACACTGGAAATTGTGTTGAAAATGTGTTGAAAATTGTGTTGTGGTACTAAAGGGAAATGTTGAGAAGGTGGCAATCTGCACCCTCTGAGGCCTCTGCCGCATTTTATAAACCTGTGCCAGTGCCCAGCATCCATTTCCAGCTGTCCTGGCTGTTTCTAAGGTGCTGTTGTCTCACCTTGTTTGGGGTCAGCGTGATGCTCCAACCAGGCTGTGCCTGCCTCTTCAGCCAGCTTATCTTTTTTTAAGCTTGTTTTTAATTAACCTTTTGTCATGTGTTTGTAGACATGTAGGCATGAGCTATGGATATAATTCAATTTTTTTTCCCAGAGAGATGTCAGTGTGGAGCTCCTGCCCAGACCTGAGAGCTGCAGTGTGTCCTCCTCCCTGCAGGTCAGTGCACACATTTGGAGAGCCTTCTTTCCAGGAGGGTGGACAAAATGGGCTCGCCGAAGCACTTGGAAGATTCCAGCATCTTTTTATCTGAAACAAGGACATAGAAAGCATCTGGGCATAAAATATAGCTGAACAGATGAGATACACAGTCTGTTTTCTCCTAAGTAAAAATAGATTGCTGTTCATTTTGAGCCTATATGATGCAGTAAGAGTTCACTTGCAGTGTAACTATATCTTATGCTCCCGAGGAGTTGCAAAGATGAGGATGCTGCAGTTACTCACCTCCTTTGCCATTCTGGTTCTAAGAGGTGTCAAGGGAAAGAGCAGATGTATGTGCTAGGTTATTACCCACATTCTTTTTCAGTGGTTAGCAAGACTTTCTTCTGTAGTAGCCCTTATGTCATGAAATACATAAATATTCCTGACTCCCAAATAAGAACATAAATCATCCCTGCAAAGATCATGCAAAAAACCACAAGTAGAAATCCCAGTAATATAAATTTTTAAACCGTTTTGCTCAACTACCAAAATGTTAGGCTTAGCAGATGTCTTCTTTCCAGTTTTTGTAAACATTTACAGTCCTATAAGGCAGGTGAACACTTAACATTAGTGAGGTTTTGGTACTAACAGCCATAAATTATTTGTCACTCCTGTAAATATCTTTATATGCCAAGAAATGCTGCCAAGTGAGCCCTGATCAGGTATTTAGAAACACCTTGGATGAAAACAGACTGCTTTAAGGTTTGGTTTGGTGGCGTTTTGTTTGGTTTTATTGTATTCTCATGTGGCCTAAACCAAATCTTCTCCTCCCTGGCAAAGGATGATGTCTGTGACACCTGCCTTAAATATACCTTTTATGGCTGGAAGACAGATTTCATTGTGTGAAGTCACAAACTGTTCTTCACTTCCCTGAGTCCCCCCTGAAATAACTAAATTTGGGTCAAGCCCTTCCTCCAGATTTGCCTGCTGCTGAGGCCCCGTGTGCTGCTTGCTCCCCTCTCTCTTTCCAGATCCCCGTTTTCCACAAGAAGTTGGGATAAGAAGCTGGAGACCTCATCAGAAAGGGGCAATCTTGCTTTCTGCCAGCAGAACCTGGAAATGCCAGTGTGCCAGCAATGAGTTTTAGAGGTGAAGGGAATATTTGCCAAATGCTTTTTGCCTGTAAATGTGTGTTGCAAATTATACGCCCTCCTTACTGCCTTTAATTGCTGTCTTTTTGGGGTTGCAGAAGAATTAAATTTTCAAGTAAGAGAAGAGAAAGCTTCAGAGAAGTAAATCAGGAAACAGATGCACCCAATTTTATGAAATATGATTCATAACTTCTAGCTGTATACTTTCCATTTATTCATCCTTTTGCTGTTCTGGGTTTGATTCAGAAACTCTCTTGAGCCAGAATCCAAATTTAACTATAAAAGTCCCTAGGTTAGAGAAATGATGGTGTTCTGTATATATAAAAACTACCTATTTTAGTCTTTGTCTACATACCAAACTACAACCCAGAAACATCTGAAATGACAGCAGACAGTTTTATTTTTCCAGTTTTTATTTTATTGCATTGTAATCAATACAATAGTGTTACGGGTTGCAGTTGGGTATTGAGACACGTGGCAGCAACTCTTCAGGATGTCCAACGTCTCCATCAAGAGTGCACTTCACACACTTGTATCGTTTTATACAGTTTATTGCTCTACTGCTATTCTCCTAGATAGTTCCAATCAAAGTGTGCTGAAATTCCAGTCAAGGAAATTCTGTCCGGATAATGAAGAACACTACATTACTTCATGATACTTTTCTCCAGCTGATAGTGAACAATTGGACTCTGTATTTTGCTGGCTGAAAATATAAAAAAGGAGAATAATTTTGGTCACAAACCCCAGCTTGGACATTTTTGAACTACATTTGTGCTAGAGGGAAAAACTAAGATTATTTGAGCTGAATTTTGAAACTTCATATTCCAAACACAGAAAAGAGTTTGTGTGGGGAGGACACATTGACAATGCTGTGTTGTAATTCAGAATATCTTGGTGTGTAACTGTGGGCCTGCATGTTCCTTGCATTGGCTCTGAATTCAAACATGGTTGGCATTTCTCAAATCCATTTATAATACCATAAGAAAATGACGGGTGCAACAAGATCAAACATAATTTCTTGCCCATAAAAATATATGAAGTAAGGGTGGGGGAAATGGCAGTAATGAGTTTGGACTTGCTTTCAACCATTCTTTGTCTCATCTTCTCATGGCTTTCCACTCCTGGAACCTCTCTGTCCGTAGCTGTCATAAAGACATAAAAGAAAATGGGAGCTCCCTTCACAGAATTAAAATCCGACAAATGTTAGCCTGAGATCTGTTTGGTTTAACGAAGGTTTCACTTAAGTTATTTTTGAAGTTATATTGATGAAATTAGATTAGGGAGATCATTTCTTGGAGGATAGTGGATTGCTGGGGGGTGTCAGGAAGTGAGTTTCTGCAATTTCATTAATGGCTCCTTTGGTTAAGAGAAGAAAATACAAATATTGTTTAAATATCACAGCTCTTTTTCCAATGAACACCCAGATAAACCAGATCAGTATGTTCTAAATTTTCTCCCAGTTAATTTTTAGTCCTCTAGTCTTTTCAAATAGCCACAGAGAAACACGAGGACATCAAAATGTCTCTTCTCCCAGGTGGAGAGCCCTGCACTCCTCACCCAGAGGCTCCAGCATGCATAGACCACCCAGGATCATCCAGCTCTGTTCATCCAGACCAAAAGGTTACTCTCTGAAACTGTGGAAGTTCTCTCACCAGTTCTGATTTTCTGGTGGCTGTTTGCCTTTTCCACTTCCAGGGCTGCCTATTGGAAGTTTGCAGCTTGGCAAGATGAAAAACAGGAGTGGAAGATCCAGCCAGCCTGCAAAGTTCATGGCATGTTTTTCTCAAGTTTTTGATGGTTTGAGTTGGTTTTTCTTGTTCTGTACCAGTTCTTCCACCATCTGTGCAATCCCATTAATAGTTGTGAATGATTTGTGTGTCTAATTCTTCATGCAGAATGTTGAAAATCTACCCTAAAGCTATGAAAAAATAATGGGGAAAGCATGTATAATTGAAAGTAGTCTTAATCACTGGAATGTTGAAATCCACATGGCTTGGAAGATTTGAAAGATTTCTTGTTTTAGAAAATCTGAACTGAAAAGTGCTGTCATTTTCTTTAAATACATTCTTTTGAATAAAATATCAATTCCTGGTGCCAGCAGCAAGCTTCTAAACATGTTCAAGATGACATGATTGATAACAAGAGCACTGTTCTCAGGATGTTTCTAATTCTGTCTCTTTGTATCAAGAATGTTAAACTTCCAACATGATATATGCTATAGTAACGAATATTTAAACCAAAGATTAATAATTTTTTTTAAACCAAATGTTACTGGGACTTAGTGGAAATCTGAGAGCTGGGTCCAGAATGTGGATAGATTCTAGAAGCTGCCTCTTGAGTACAAATAAGTTCCTACTTGATCCTGCAACGGTGGGCACAATCTAGTTCTATCACCAAACTACAATCAAATAGTCATAAACGTTCTGTCTCTGTCTTCAAATCTCAAAATTAAGTAAGAAATTTTGGTTTTCATGGCTTCCTGGTCAGTCTGTACCACAGAGCTTCCAGTTTTGAAACTTTAACGGTCAGCATCTGATTTGAGATGAGAATCCAGTTTGGGAATTTTGGCTGTCTCTCATGCCATTGCAGAATGACCATAATGTAGTCTCGGCCAGCAAGGACCTTTTTCCACCTGTGGAGAGCCTGGACCCTGGAAGAATGTCCAGTTTGTCCAAGAAAGAAGAGATGTCACAGCCTGAGGAGATAATGAGTAATTTAAATTATTCTAGCTTAACTTTGGAAACCAACTAAAGAACTCTTATTTTGTAATTTGAAGTCAGAATCATGAAGTACAAAACGTTCACTCGATCTTTTCCTAAACATGTCTGAATTAGACCAGTTCCCAAGGTCATTGTATGCTCCCAGTCAAGAGATGGGTTTTGTTTTTTCCAGCTGAACAAGGTGATCTCTCAGAGGGTTGAGGCAGACACGTTTGAAGGTCAATGTCATTTCTCATCTAGTGCTCACCAGCTGGCAATCTCCACCTGTAAATCTCTGAATTAACATCATGGCTTTAAACAATTAAATTTCAGGAACAATATGTGACTAATTAATGGTAGTGGAACTTGGTATGGGAAAGGACAATCTTCTCCATTTTAATTTAAAATGTGTCAGAGTACCTGACTTGGTATTATATTATTGTACATCAATGCCAGACAATGACAGCACTGTAAATAGTATTAACTGGCTGGCTTAGGGAAAACCAAGAAAATTTACAGTCGATGTATCAAATTATAGCTCAGGTTCCAGCCTCAAATTATAGGCTTGTCAGAAAACATGGTGAAATAAGAGAAAAATGCTCATTAATTTGGGATAAAATGGAAACAGTTGCCTAGATATCTAGTTCAGGTCATACCCTGGAAGCCTCCTGTTGGTCTCTCATGGAAGACTTTCTGTAGAACCTGTAGATGTTTTAACTAGGAGGAGGAGGAGGAAGCCTTTTGGGTCCATCAGAAACCAAATTCCTCACGGGTTTTCAGTTCAGTCAAAAAAAAACTCTGAGGGCAGAAAGTCTTAGGCAGGATCGGTGACCTCTCTGTGAGTGTCACACACAGAACTAGGAGGAGGAACAGGGCAGGAATTGCTCTGACGCTCAGGAATAGGGCCAAGTGTGTGATTTCTGTGTGATTCACTTGCTGGGCTCCACACCGGAGCAGGCTTCATCCTGCTGAAGTGCAATCTGCTGTGCCCAAGCTTCTACAGAAATATTTATTTCAAAAACCAGCCATGGTTTCCAGTCCTCTCCAGCTGTTGAGAGTTCACCCTCTTAAAATTCTCTTCCTGCCAGTAAAGCTCATAAACAAAATGCAACATCTGTCTAAAAAAACCCTGAACCACTCTTTTGGAAAAAAAAAATTCTCTTGTAAGTCCATCCTTTAAAATGCATCTTAACTCTGTGCAGTGGATCTTCTCCTGTCTAGCTTGCAGCCATTACTCTTGGACTTTTCACCTCCAGCAGTTCCTCCCTATTCTTGTTTTGTTATTGTATTTACATTGCACTGATCTATCCCCTCTGTGCAGTATCATTTTCAGCTCCCCACTTCCTCAAATGTGATGGCCTCACATCCTCAGCCTGTGTAAATTCGATTAGTTCTCCTCTGGCTTGGAGTAAATCAATGGGGCTGCTGTGGATTTACACTAGCTCAGGATCTATCCTGGATCTATCTGTCCTGGGGCTTTTAATCATTGTTACAGCCCCTCTCCAAGTAATCAATGGCACATTTGTACTGTGCTGGGCTGTTGGCTGAGCTCAGTCCCAGGAGAACTTCTGGTCTTGGTCCTGCTGATTGAATTTCATTTAAAGTGGGAGTCTCGCGTGTGTAGCTGGGGGCACAGGTGGGACTCTCCTCACCTGAATATGGGAGAGTAACGGTTCTAAATCCAAAAATATATGTCTGTGTCCATTTTGGATGTCGTCTCTCAGGAGGATTCATTGCTATTTCCTTCAAACCCATGTAGCCAAAGAAGAGAGTTATTAAAAAGTAAATAAAGAAAATGAAAGATGGATTCATAAAGGGAAGGGAGTTAAGAGTTAACTCGGTTTTACTTGCTGCCAGATTGCATCTAGTTTTCAAATGTTTTCTGGGGGAGGATACTCAGATTTCCCATCTCCAGCTGGGTTTGGGTTTCCAAATCTCTGTCAAACTGAGCCCGTTTCCTTGGTAACAATCTCATTCTCCCACCTATGAATAAGGACAATTGCTTCTTTCTGGTGAGCGGGGATGGTGGAGCCAAAAGAGAGGAAATAAGGTGAGTCTGCTGCACAGAAGGTCCACACAAATTCCAAGTGTTTGGATCTCAGTGGATTGGGTAGAGATTACAGGAGTTAGGTAAGGACGGGAGGAGATGCCACACACACCAAGCTTTCCTCCAGACCTGACATCTTTTCTCCATCTGGGGGCAGTTTTACACATGAACAGTTGCAATGATGAATGAAAAAAATGTCTTGCATATGTGGATGCTTGGTAAGTTTGGTGGTTTTTGTCTTAAGACATTTCCCTTTCCCCTTTTATTGGTCTTGACTAGCCTCTAAGTCTATATAAGGTCAGTTGTTGGTTTGAGGTTAGTGGCCAAGCTCAAGATCTAAGAGACCAAAATCATAAGTTAGAACTAATGTGTCATTTTTTCCCTTTGCATTGTGCTAAAAAAACAACCAAGAGGCCTTCAAAGTTTTTAGTCATCCCTCAAGGTTTTTCCATGTTATTGCTTTAGATTCTGAGGCCACTGGAATCTGCCTGTCTTGGCAGAAATTATTTTATTTCTTCTGTGCTGTGACAGATGTGGATTTTTTCTGTGAAGTCCCTCTTTGCCTCTCTTGTTGGAGTCCTGCTTTAATGGCTGTGCCTGTGCTATATGTGATATATTTGATACACTCACTGAGTCTCTGGAAGGCTTTGTAACACTCTGACAATTCCATCCCTTTATCCAGTCTCCTGCCTTAGTTTACATTATGTGATGGAGCTGACACTTCAATTATAATTTTTATCAAATACTAATAGACTGTTCAAACATGAGGAAGCCTAAAACTAATTCTCTCCTTCCTTGTCCCAATTATTCATCAACAAAACGGTTTGCTTATTCAGTGAATTGATTTTCTATTACTTTTTAAAATCTAAACCCACAGTAACTATTTGTGATACTGTTACAGATACTGCATCAATTATTTCCTGTAATTGCTTCATCCTCCCATTAATACATCTTTCTTCAGTCCCTCTCTTCAGCTGATGGACGTTTTTCAGACAGAGCTAAGACTGAGCTTCAACTCGTATGCCTCCTGACAGGATTGTCACTTCCTCTCTCTTCTGGACTATTCTGAGAGCTTGAGTCTTGGCCAAAGCACTGGTGATGGATTTCTCAGTGTTTTCAGCACTCAGTTTAGTCCCAGCTCTGGAGAACATCACCAGCTGCATATAAACCTAATGAGACAATTGTTAATGGGCTTGGTGGTTGGAGCCTGGATCTCCAAAGGTCAGCCTTAAAACTTGCAACTGCATTTTTCTGAGGTGGTCCAAGTGTTCTATCCATAGCCTGAGCCAGCCTGTAATCCAGAGAACCATGCAGAGAGAGTGAACAGGGGACTAATGATACCTCCAGAGGACACGTAATGTTTACTGTGACTTTTGTAAAAAGATAATTTGCAAGATGGGAGATAATCCCACCATACTTTATAATTTAAATGTCACTCAGAATGTATGCTGACATGCAGCTGATTAACAGCAAACTTTGGTGGCACATTAATTAGTATTTAATCCAGAGGCTCTATTAAGATGTGATAAAAATATCTTTTTTTTTTTCCAGTAGTCATTCAATTACAATGCACAAATGATCTTGACCATCTTCTGAGTTTCCCATATTTCACTTAAAAGCCTAATAACCATGTCTCACTTCTGTGAAAGTTGGCACACACACAACAGACTCCCCAGATACAGCTTGGATTAATGTGAAGTGCTTATGATAAAAGAGCAGTTGTACATTTTTTAAGGAATAACTAATGCCAATAAATACGGCTTAGATGAGTCTGTTATTTGTACACTGTTGATATTCCTTTCTCTCCCCTTTTGCTAAGTGCACTCTGTAGTTTTGAGACTATCATTTATCTTTCAGCACCTCTTTGTTTCTTTTCTGAAATCAATGGCTTAAAAGAATGTGACTTTAAAAAAAGGGGGGGAGGAGGGAGTTGTGCTCCTGGATGAAATTATTTGTAAATAATTTATCTTCTTGCAGTGGTTTTCTGTCCTTTCTTCAACATTCTTGCATCTACTTTTTTCTTGCTGGAGCCCACAATGATATTCTCTTTTGCAGATAACAGTTATTTTGCTGCAAGCTCTCTGTTAGAACTGGTTGCCTTTCTGGTGAGAATATTAATGCAGAGTTCTGGTGGCCGTGGCCTCAATTCAACAAGAAAGAGCCCAGGATTTATTTGGTGGAGGAGAGAACCCATAGGCTGTAGGCAATAGAGCTGTATCATATTCTATGTCTGCTTTCCTCTAAATTATTCAAGGATTTATTTGTGTCTCTCTCTTTTTTTTTTTTAATTATTCAGTGCAACCCCTGCGACTGTTTCAATGTCCACAATCAGATGTGTTTATGTTTTCTCATCAGCTAGATTTGAAATCAATGTCCTCTTCCCTTGCCAGTTTTTGTCTTGTAATATCCTTACACCCAAGGAACCCTTGGCTGTGAAAAATCTCAGATTTGGTCAGGATTTCCTGTTCTGAGACTTTTTAGGAACTTTACTGATGTGTCAGGTGCAGTGCCCACAATGAGCAACGATCCCTGTAAGTCAGCGAGGTCAAACCAAGAAAAGTGCCACCACTTTGGGTTGTACCCAGACTACAGACCTTTGGAAATTATGCCTCAATAATCAATGAAGTAGTGGGTTTTTAACACCTGCTGATGTACAAAGAGGGTGCTTGTTTGTAGTGAGCAGGACTCATCTACATTGGGAATAGAAATTTTGGTTCGAAACTGAAAAGCTGCTCCTGCAGACAGGGCTTTATTTTGTGTCACATGTTCACAGACAGAGAAGCCTTTCGTATGTCATTGTCTCCCAGAGAAGCTGTTGAGACAAGAACAGACATTTCCAGATTGGAATGGGGGAACTTAAATGACAGAATTGTTGTTTTGTAGTCCCAGACATATCTGTTGGGTTTGCTGTCAAGCATTATCATTGCTTGCCATCACCATCACCGCAGCTGAAATACCCTTCTGAGATCAGAAGCTTCTCTGAAATTGGATTTATTTATTCATTTTGACTTTATACATGCACTTATCTCTAACACTGTGACATATGTCTTCTATCTCTGTAATAATGGAATAAGGGTACACCCTTGGATGGTGTAAATCCAGATGGGCTCACTTAGGCCCAAGTCAGCACATAAACTGGGAGTCTGGTCCACAAATTTTCACAGAAGTACAGAGCACTTGGCCCTGCCCTTGATTTGCACTCATCTGCTGGGAATGGAAGAAGCTCCCATAGACACCTAGCTCCAAACTCAGTATTTGCTTGCCATTTAAATAGCAATTGCTGTGTTCCTCTTCTTTATATTTTAGTTTCTGTCTTTGCAGTATTTCTCAGATACTGCAAACTTTCTTCTCAGCCTTCCTGGCTCCCTTTCAGCACTGAAAGTCACTCTACTGTTGCTAAATGTCAGTGATGCAGCTACCCACGCTTGGACTCAACACCTTCCCTCCCTCTGTCTGTCTCCTTTTTCTGTGTGGCACATGAGAAGTTTTCAGGAAATGCAGAGCAGGTGCTTGTGCTCTTGTGTGTCTCAGAGCTTGCAGGACCTCCTAATATTGAACAAAGGTGGTATTTCCCAAGAATACCCTCTTCTCCCCCTTTCCAGTATAGAATAAGACAGAGGAATTGACATCTGACAAAACATTATTCCTGCCAGGCTTTTAACATTATTGTTGGACATAACTGTGGCTGAACCTCGCTCTGGAGTCACTGATCATTTTGCACCAGGGAGCCTGAGCTCTGTGAGGTTTCATTCCCACGTGAGCTGTATGTTTTAGCATATGTATTTAATGTGGAATGGCAAATCCTTGTTCTTAGTGGGGAAAAAGTGTCCTCAACCTCTACACTAAACTCCATCCCCATGCCTTTTTTCTTTCCTTCTGTTTCCCCCCCATCGCTTTCTGCTTGTGTGCAGTTTTTGATCAGCTTCCAGCCAAAGGCAGGTGTCAGGTGTGAAGGGAATGTCTGCTTGGCTGGATTTAGGCACGGCTGGGCTGGGCTGGAGTAGAGGGAACAACCTCCTTGTGAAGGTGTGTTCAGCATGGCTGGTGAGGCTCTGTCACGTCTGCAGGGGCAGCTCCCAGCTCGGAGCAGCATGGCAGAGCAGCTGCCTTGGGAGACCCCACACCCTCCCATGGTGGCTCAGGGCCACATTTCCCCTCCTAAATGTCATTACTCAAAGGGAAAAATGGAGAAGCTCCTGTTGTTGCACTGTCCCACTTTGGAGCGTGGCTACAGGAAGGACCAACCTGAGCAGCTGGGAATGGAACTGCTCAGGGTCCAGTGCCACGGTCACTGCAGGGCCACTGAGCAAAGCGTGGGCTGCGCAGTCCAGCTGGGGTCTGAGTGAGCCTTGCAGCTCCTCTGCTGCTTTTCACAGAACCCCAGACTGGTCTGGGTTGGAAGGGACCTTGAGGATCACCCTAGTGCCACCCCTGCCATGGGCAGGGTCACCTTCCACTGTCCCAGGCTGCTCCAAGCCCCAATGTCCAACCTGGCCTGGGACACTGCCAGGGATCCAGGGGCAGCCACAGCTGCTCTGGGCACCCTGTGCCAGGGCCTGCCCACCCTGCCAGGGAACAATTCCTGCCCAATATCCCATCCAGCCCTGCCCTCTGGCACGGGGAGCCATTCCCTGTGTGTTGTCCCTCCATCCCCTGTCAATTGTCTCTCTCCATCTTTCCTGCAGCTCCCTCAGGCCCTGCAAGGCCGCACTGAGGTCACCCCAAAGCTTCTCCTCTCCAGGTGAACAATCCCAGCTCTCCCAGCCTTTCCTCCCAGCAGAGCTGCTCCATCCCTCTGCTCATCTCTTCATGGTGCTCCTTAACAGATTTCACCACCATCTGAACTGGAGAGTAGAAGCAAACCTGGACAGAACCAAGCCCTGGCTTTGATTGCAGTTTTGGCATCCCAGCTGCACTTTGATTTTCAGGGAGCAGCTGCTTTGTAACTGCTGGATGTGATTGAAATGAGTTAACACCCTTAATGTGGTTCATTTAGGTTACCCTGTTGTGGTTCATTCTCAGGTTACCCGATTGCTGTCTGTAATGGAGCATTGGAGGAACAAGGTAATGAAGGATCTGATTATCAAATCTCCCAGAAAAATTTAACATTGACCTGGACTTTCAAGTGGGCAAAGATAGAATTATAAAGTAATTCCACTTCCTTTAATTTTGCTGCACTTAAATACATAAAATGTTATGTTGATTATCATAACAGCATGAATTTGTATTGCAGAAAATCTGCAAGAATACTGGTTGGAAATGTCCTCCTAGTTTGATTATTTTTTTCTTATTATTCAGATGTATTGCACTGAGCAGATATTCAGAATTTGTCCGGTTATGTAATGTAGAAATTTTCTGTCGTGGGGAAATTTCAAAATTATTATTTTAGAAGTCTCATCCTTTGATAGACCAGTGCTGTTTGCTTAAATACTTAATGGAGAGATCTCTTTTTTGAAACAGATAAATGCCTTGATCAGATATTCAGACTTCACATTTCACCTCCATTGCCATGCATGTGAGTACATGGCAGTGCCATTCCTTCAAGTAAGGTTACAGCATTCATCAGAGCTTGAGTTTATAAAAGGATTTCCATGGAGTTGATCAGATACCTGTCTGACTCTGCTGACAGATGGAGTCAAGCATCTTTTCACTTGCAGATTGACTGGAGTACAAGATTAATTTAGTGTCTTCCAAACCACTTTCTTACAAATCCTTTTATTTTAGCCTTTGGTTGCCCTGAAAAAACTTGCTGTCTTTTTAATATAATGTATAATAGAACAGTCAACCCATATTACTGCTGACAATGTTGGTGCAAAGCATACATTAAAATGTGATGGAGAGAAGAAAATATGCTTTACTGATAGCAGTCAAGGTTAGAGGAAAGCCACTCTTCTGTGATCCTATTTGTGTTTCCACAGTTCTGTTAGTATTCAAGGGAGCTGAGCTTTTTTGGCTTTGGATGAGAAAGGGAAGCAACTTGTATATTTTTTATGAGTAAGCCCTGAAGTTATTGAGATGGAATTACTGGAATAAAACAGAGGAGAGAGTGTGACCAAGCCTTTTGTTTGAGGCTGTATGAGACGTACTTGAAATAATGAGTTTCTGTGCAGCCTGCTGCAGGCAGGACCAGGGCACAGAGGGGGAACCCTTGGGCTTCCACACAACAGGAGGAGTCTGGTCTTGGGTGAGGGGATGGAAATAACTTAAAGACTGCACCTTCCACCTGCTGATGCGTTGAACACCAATATTTGGAATAAGGAAATGACTGTATTATTCCACTGACTTGAATAGCTGAAATGTTGTGAGAGGAAGTTCATTCAGTCCAGCATCTTCAATTACCTGAACTGATACAAGGCTCTTTATATCTATTTTTCCTGCAGTATGGGTAAATATTATCTTTATTTCTCATAGTGATTTTCTGGTTTTGAGTAATTTGTTCCAGTACCTGAAATTATTGCTTATGAGAGACAACGAATAATGGCAATTTGTTTGGAATTTTTTACAGTTTTGCGTGCTGTAATTCTCTAATCTGCTTCAATTGTTTCAGTTCTTTAATTGTTCCTGCTAACACTTATATCCTGCACAACCTCTATGAGGAACGTAGCTATTTTAAGAATATACATAAAAGCTGGCAATTACATTGTCTTATCAAGTTCTTGCAGCTTATTAAGGTGTTCAGTGGTACTGGAAACGATTAGACTCAATCCTGTAGGAACGAGAGCCTCAAACAGGAACCTGGGCTTTTAAAGCTGTGATATCCTGGAACATTCCACCTGCTGAAGGGGTTTCAAAGGCACTGGCAAGGAGAAATCATTCGGGGTGGAATGAAAATGTGCCCAGGTTTGAATAAAAGCAGGAACACATTAAAAGCCTCTTGTTGTGGAAGGCTGGACAAACGCAGTCGCGGTGGGGGCTCCTCTGCTTTGTTAAAGTGATGAATTGCCATCTTCGAGATGAGTTCCCATGGCCCTCAGCCACAATAGAGTGCACTCCTTGGCTGACAGGCAGCAAATGTGATCCTGGTTTGCTTCCTGGACAATGCACCAGTCAGATCCTATGCCAGGAAAGGGAATTAGGGTTGCATTGCTGTCTTGGGATGGTAGCAGAGACAACGTCAGCAGTCAGGTTTCTCCTCCCTCCTCATCTTGGAGCTGTTTACCACTGAAGGATTTTGTGGGGCCGTGCTAGCAAAGGTAAAAGTGGAAAATCAAAGAAATTGAAACACTTTTGCAAACCCATCAAGCTTAAAAAAGCGATTTTTTAATCAAAAAATCCCAAGCGAAGCGCTGCAGGGTGTGTCATGCAAAGAAATTATTTGGCTTGCGAAAGAAACTGACATAAAATAAGCAGACCTGTACAAATTGTGAAAGCATGAAGCAAAGAGCTCTATTCTGTATATTATTAAAACAAGAAGGGCTGGGTTATCCATACTTTCAGCAGTAGTGGGAGACAGGACAGGCAGTAGGAAGTGGGGACAGATACGCAATTGTCCATTGGTCTTTCAGTTTTATCAGCGCCTGAATGGCTGGAAGCTATTTATCTGCACAGCTCCTGAGTTTATTGTGCCTCCTTTTTATTTATTCTCTCCCTCTCTGTCTCTCTTTAAAAATGAGCTGCAGCATTTCTGCCAGCTGAATTCTGCAGGACAAAGCTGGGATCCTGTGTGCAAGGAACATTTCTGTCACTCCGCAGGATGTTGAGGAACTTAGCTCCCCTGCTGCTCCTGTCCCACCCCAGTCTTCTGCATGCAGAGGGAAAAACTTTACATTTTATAACGTTCTGATGGCAAAATAAACTCCTCAAGAACTTGGAGCCCTATGTTGGACAGCTGCTGGGAGCTAGCCCAGGAAGAGGGTGGAGCAGCCTGTGTGTAATCTCTGAGCTGTTGTGTTACTGAAGTTCAAAAAAATGGAAAAAACTTGGAGGTTGGTTTTAGCTGGAAATTTTCTTTGCCTAAATCAGTCTTCCCAGATGCTACAGAATAATTCAGTGACGATAAATAATGTACAGAAAGAAGAGATGCTTCTAAAAGAGCTTTGCAGTGGATTAGTTTCAACTGTGCGTATATAAACACACACTCCACACACTTGTGTATATATCTTAACCAAATATTTGCAGGCTCTTTCAGAGTTAAGTATTTTTGAGTTTTTCTTGGAGAAACTTTCATTATGATTAATTATTGTCAAAGTCTTGATCTGGAGAGATAAATAGAGACGTATATTTGTACAACATCTGATTTTGCATAGTTTATAAGAAGTTATTTCTCAACAGCCCTGTTTGAACTTACAAAAGTCAGTCTGCTCTTTTTAAATAGTTGCCAGCTGTGTTATTTTCTTTCATTCATTCAACTAATTTCCCCCATATTTAAATAGCTTGAGAGCTATGTAAAGGCTTCATTCTGTTCAAAACTCAAATTAAAATGCTGATTTCTGCAGTGCCTGGCATTTCTGACTAGCACTTTAGTGACTAGCTCTGATCTCTTTATTAAAGAGTTTACATGGCAGTTGCAATTGTAGAGGGAAAATAAAAATAAGCAAACAGCCTTTTCCCACTGACGTGGCTGTTTACAGCACAAAGTGGTTTTTGCTTTGTGCTCATGATGTAGCCATGCGCTTTGTGGAATGTTGGATTTTTCTTGGAAAATATTTTAAAGGGAAATAGCTCTCAAGGATTTTTCACTGCACTGGATGATGTGTTCTCATAAATGGAATGTGATGACTCCAAACAACTGTTTTCCCTTCCAGGCTGGTTGGTGAGGTGCAGGTAGACAGATGTGTTGTGAATGCTCTTCCTCAGATTTCACTGGTTGCCATCAAGCAGCCAGAAAGAAATACGAGGCTTGTAAAGTGTGGGAAAGCAGCTACCTTGGACAAGCAAAAGGTCCAGTCCAGGCCATTTTCTTTGACTCCAGTAAGATTTGACTAAGACACAAAGAGACTGGGCTGCAACATGGAAAAATCTGCCTTTGTTCTGAATGTAGCTTGAACTACTGACCCAAGACATTTGCTATGCGGTACTCTGGAGCCGGCCTGAAGCTTTCACAACCAATGTTGTCATTCCTGTCTCTCCCAGATGTCTGCTAAATCAGGATAGATGCTTTACTGAATTTAGACAAAATTAACTGCTAGCACTGAGTGCAGGAAGAGGAGATTTATTTAAAGCGCTGCCCGTCTTTGGAAGACAAAGCAATAGATTGAAGTTAAAACTGCCAATATGGATCACGCTGGAGATCAGCAACATTGAAACCAGCACTGTCAGCCTTCTGCAAACTTGTCCTTGGGCCTGTCTGAAAAGGTGGTAGAGTGGACAGATGGCTCTGAGCTCCTTGTCTTGGTTCAGCAGTTCAATTCTCTAAGATCTCTCCGTGAGAGTAACTTACAGATAAGCCCAGCCCTGATTAGTTGGCAGAAGGTTCTGGTCATTTTTGGGAACACATCTCTGGAGGGGGTTACTGATGATCCCTCTTGTATCAGTTCAGACCCTGTTGGTGCTGAAGGAAGGGCACTGCTGTCATCCTGCCCCAGGGACAGGTCACAGGGATGGACAGAGCAGGCCTGGCCTCAGCTGGGGGAGTCGCAGGCATTGCTGTCTGTGTCTGCAGGATCTGGAAACACCAACCCTCCCAAAATGGTTTGAAGATGAGTAGTCTTACACAGAAAAAAAGAGATCTGTGTTTATCATGCCAGGATTTAATCTTTTCAATTAGATTTTTGATATGGGAGAAACCCATGGAAGAATTGAAAATGTCTAAAATGATAGAAAGAAACTATAAATATTTTTAAGCATCTCATCATTCAGCCTGGAGAGAAAAAGCTTTGGGGTGACCTCAGTGTGGCCTTGCAGTACCTGAGGGAGCTGCAGGAAAGATGGAGAGAGACAATTGACCAGGGATGGAGGGACAGGACACAGGGAATGGCTGTCAGTGGCAGAGGGCAGGGTTAGATGGGATATTGGGCAGGAATTGTTCCCTGGCAGGGTGGGCAGGCCCTGGCACAGGGTGCCCAGAGCAGCTGTGGCTGCCCCTGGATCCCTGGCAGTGCCCAAGGCCAGGTTGGACATTGGGGCTTGGAGCAGTCTGGGACAGTGGAAGGTGTCCCTGCCCATGGCAGGGGGCGACTGGATGGGCTTTGAGGTCCCTCCAGTCCAAACCATTCCATGGTTCTCTGATTTTCAGGTACATCCTCACTAGGCCCCCACCTCTGCTAACCTCCACTTCTCCTGGCTCCTTCCCACCTTTTACTCTGTGCTCCCTCCTTTTTCCTCACCTGCCTGTTGCTCAGCTCCTGCCCTTCCCCACTTTAACCACCATCAATCACTCCGTTCTTTTTTCTCTTTGGCATTCCCTTTTTCTTTCTTACAGAAACCCACTGGAAAGAACTATTCAGGGGCATGGTGACTTGGGAAGGCCTTTTAAAAGGTGAGATATGAATCCATCAACATCTCTGCAAAGTCTTTTTGAAGCCACTCTGGTGCAATGTGGCTTGTGGCCTGCTCCTGTACAGGTCGTGCTGCAGATCCCACAGGCTGAGGGTTCATCATTGCCATTCTCGTGGTTCCTGGGGCTGCCTTGAAAGAATAAATGATGCTGTCAGCTCCTCAGAGCTTGTCCTGCTGTGGGCAAGGATGCAGACCCACACGGCTTGGGTTCCACACCTTTATTTAAGGCTGGTGACTGAGGTGTCTCTGCCCTGTCCTGGTGTTGGCCATGACTGTTCTCCTCACTCTGTCTGGTGTGGGAAGGCAGTGTGAGATAGGTTAGAAAATAATAAAGATTCAAATTTCAGTACATAAAGCCTTTCTGAGGAGACCCTCAAAGAAGAATGAGGGAGGGAAGACAGAAAAAATGAATGTGTAGCAATATTATGTCAAAACAGCTGTTTTGCTTAAGTAAATTAAGACTCCTTTTCCCCCAGTCTCAATTCTTATGCCTTTTGCTGCTGGGACTGTAAAAAGAGACTTATTCAACATAATCAGTTGATCTTGTGGTATGAAGTGATGCTGTCAGAGCAGTTGATCACAGCTGATCTCACAATACAAGCAATGACATTTGTTTTAACTCGTGGAAGGCATAAACAGGAGTGTCTGTGTCATACCTGTGATTTCAACTCAAGTTTTTGTGTCACTGCTCTTTTTATGATGAGCGTTTAGTAGGAAGAGAGGGACTAAAGCAAGAAGAGAAACTGCTTTGCCTTTTGACTTGGTTGGCCCCTGAATCACACAGAGCAGACAGTAATGTACATATTTTAATTTGTCAATATTTTATTTCAAATTCTTAGTAGGAGAGAAGCTCTAAGAGTTAAACATACCAAGCTCTTGCCTGTCCAGGGGTCAGCACAACATCTTACTTTTTTCTTGTCACCAAAGCAAAATCTCTGGATTTTAGATTGGGTATTCACATTCCTTTAGATTATGGGCAGGTATTTAAATTGGGCAAGCTAAAAAAAAAATAGTATCCAATTGTTTGTGTGTAAATGTGCTCTCTTCTGAAAACTCTTTCTGAATTAAAATGTAATAGGGATTTCTATCCCAGTATAAGATGGAATATTTGTGTTGTTTCTCCCCCACCACAGGAAGAACATCCATTTTCCAGCTATAGTTTCTCTGATTAAAGACCCTATAATTTAACCTGCAGTTTTGATAGCAGCAGAAGGCAAGATTGGAACAAATATGCTCAGACTCTCTCCATTTCCTTGCCGTGATCCATCAGTTCATTATGTCAAGGTCAAAGCTAAAAATTTTAAACTCTTTTTATTTTACAAAATTGAAAATGTCGGGAAATGTCAGGATTAGGAACGGTGTTGACAGAATCAATGCCGCAGAGCATCACTTATGAGAGCAGCAGAACACCTCACTGCTCAGAAGATCTTGGCTCCTCAGAGAAGGATCTGCTCCTCCCCAGCTGAGCAACAGGGACTTTATTAATCCTGGGAAAACTTTTGCAGCACCTTGCTTTGCTACCAACAGATAAATCCCCCTGATTTAGATTTGTTGTGACTTCTCCCTGTGGCAGTAGTTAGAGGTCAATTTAAGGAACCTCCTGCCCCTGCCCTTGTTTTCTCTCCAAGTTCGAGCCAGCCTGGAAGGATTTTCCCTGGAATGCAGTGGTCCCATGAAGGATGGCCACCCTTTCTGTCCTTTCACCTTGGAGTGCCACTGCCATGAAAAGAGAAAAGTCATGGATTTCATGGAGATGTTTTGCTTTACTGTGTGCTTTCAGCTCCTTAATTGAATTAGCAAAGTTTTCTATTTTGGTTTTTTCTTTTTTTGAAAAGCAATGAACTGAGCCCAGTACAAGTCTCCAGTAAACAGAGAAGAAAATAGAAGAATGACTGTTCCTTTCATGCCATTACGTACTTAAGCACATCCTTAATTTTATTTGGCATTGCGGTGAGACCTAGCAATTTTTAAAATATCTTCCTCAATCAGTTAAATAAGGTAATAAATTGAAAACAGAGAAGACAGAGGCAGCACAGCATTTTAAACAGCATGCCTCATCCCTTGCCAGCCCCTCTGTCACAAAACCTGCAAAACAAACACACAGTAAAGCAGATGTCTGAATTCTGAGCAAAATATTTTAAAACATTACTGTCTGGCTGGAAACTAGGAAGGTGGCACTGATCCCAGGAGAATTTTTTTGGTAGTTTTTTTTTCTCTTTAAAAATTCATCCTGATTTAATCATAATTGATTTGCTGAAATCCAATTACTCATTCAGCTTCCTCAGAGCCCCAGTGTGTGCCTTGGTCTCCCAACAGTGAATGAGTTAAATGTTTCTTAGCTCCCACTTTCCCTAGATGAGGCTTTTGTTTAGAAATGCCTTCAGAAATGATGGTTAATTCTTTTAGGCAAGTGACAGTGTTGTGGCAGCTGAGTTAACTCATCAGAAGTCTCTAGGAATTGATCTAATTTGCATTTCCAGGCAGAGATTGCAGTGGTCACACTGGAGTTGTGAGTGATGCGAGTCCCTCCCTTTCCAGCTCTGTGCTGGTGCCTGCCCTGCTCCCCCAGAGCTGGGGGGTGCTGGGGGCAGCTCTGCCCTCAGGTGGGGTCCCAGGGGGTGTCAGGGTCTCCTGGGCTGTGTGAGCAGCACCCGGGGGGAGCCCTGTGCTGCAACGCCAGCTGGGGATCACCCTCTGGTCCTCGTGGAACTTGTTCTGTAGCCATTAAAGCAAAAAATAGGGATAAAAGGAGAGGTTCCTTTGCTGACATCAAAATGCCTCTGTCCATATTTCCTATTTGTAGCAGCTGCTGCTGCTGCTGCCGCCACTGCCCAGCTCAGAAATCCAAAATCATTGCTGGTCTTGTAAGCCATAATTCCGTGTGTTGGTTCCCATTCCCTGCCTGCTCTTTTGCCACTGCTCTTTGCTTTGTTCTTACAGCTGCCCATAACTTTTTATTCTGCCCCAAGCAGATTTTTACTGATAGTGAGGTTTTTAACCTCTCTTTGTAGCCTTACTGTTCTCCTTTTTTTAATGAATTTATTAAGATGTTTTAAAAATAAGACAGTTTTTCTCCTCAGGTTCACTGCCTAAGAGATTCTTCCACACATATGGAAGTTTTTCCAGTTCCATCTTAGTACTTTCATTCTTATTCAACTGATGATTTTAGTTCCTTTTCTTACATTCTCACTTCAATAAACTGCTGTATCTTTCAGAGTTCCTTCAGAAACTGGGCTGGTACAAGATATGACTGTTTTAATCCACAGACTCCTGCTTAGGTATTTTCCTGTTTCTATGGAAGACATTAATCTTCCTGTACAATGAAACAACTTAATAAGCTGTACAAAATTGAAAAGGCAATTTAATTGCCAGTGCTTATGCATTTTCTTAGAATAGCTAAAATCCCACCAAAGGTAGGATGCAAGTGGTACCAGGAGCTCTCAACTAAAGAACTAAAATAATGAGAGCAGATTCACTGTAAAAAAAAAAAAGACAAGACATCTTTATAAAGTTTCTTTTATTTATTCAAATGTTATAAATATCGCAGGGAGTGATAACTTGGTTTATAAATTGAAGGAAGAAAGTGAATGTGCCAGCCTGGAAAAAATATAAACAATTATACTGTCAGTCATTGTTTGAATTATTCATTTGAAATATCTTTTAAGAGTTTTTCATTTTGTCTGTAAGGCAAAGAAACATATTTATAGGAGTAAAATGTACTAAATAATTATTGAAGTATGCATCAAAGAATTCCTTTGATTATTTTAGAATAAATATTCCAAACTGCCACTTTGGATTTTATTGTCAAGTGGTGGAATATTTGATGTCTTCTATAAGATTTCAAACCTGAGGCAAACAAATTTATATAAAAAAAGACCAAGTTTTATCTTTCAAAGGAAGAGCATCACTGTTGTGAGTGACTCAGAAAAATACAAACATGATCACCAAGTTGGAAAATAGCAAAGTAATGAGAAATGTATTTCAATTAATGGGAACCAATTCCAGAATGTGAGAAATTTGTGTTTACAACTTCACATCCTCTGCTGTTTGCCAGCGTTTGTGTTTGCAGCCGGCCCTGATTTGTACAGAAATTTGGATTAGCAGATATTTAGAAGGTTTATGAAAAATTGTAAAATACCCAGACCATATTTTTTTTCTCCTTAAAAACACATAGTGATTCACCAAAGTAATTCCCAAGTTCTGTATGGGGGAAAACAAATATTCCAGTTTGTGTTGAGAGCCATGGGAAGTTTGCTTGCACGCGTTGAACTCGTATAAAAGTTAATTAAGGGTAGCTCTATAGTCAGCCAATGGAATTACACATTAATAATACTGTATTTTTAATTAAAACAAATCCTGATAGGAAGGCACTTGAAAAATAAAAGCAGTAAACTAGAAAAACACCTCGTGAACTACACAGAACATGCAATAGAAATCCATTCTAAATTTTGTGAAATAGGAGAAGTTTTGAAACCAAGTTGGAGGGAATTTGAGGCATTTTTTGAGAAGGGAGAGAGAGCAGCATTAAACATTAAGTGGGGAGTGCAGGTAAGGAAAAATAATAGCTATTTCAAGTTGTCTCATGGTACAAAATTAAGTCTTATCATGAAATATTCAGAGCAAATTCAGTAGCTGTAACTCAGATCAGACACAGTCCCAGGTCTCTCGATCCCTTTGCTGTTAACAATTAACGGGGCCAGGATCAAGAGACCCAATTAATAAAGAATAACTCTGAATGAAAGGAAGACTTTTGCTGCTGACTGCAGTGGGATGAACGTTTACTATCTAGTTCAATATATACCAATTCAGGCAATATAAAATATTTGAAAACCATCATAGAAATATTGTGTTAGTATTAAAATTGATAACATAGAAAATGATCATCACTGATTCCTCAGTTTTCACTTATATCTTTCATCCTTTCAGTTCAAAGTTATGACAATTTGCACATTTGTTATTAAAAGAGAACCCAGTATTCTTTTTTAAATATAGTGAAGTGGATGAATTGAATTTTTTCACTTTCAATTATACAGGTTGGATATAAAAATGCATCAAAGTATGCTGTTAATGTGTTACATGCAAAATAATGGGAAATTGGAACAGAATGGCTTTTTTATCTGGCTGCATCTACCTATCAAATAAATCTCTCTACTAATTAATTCTTATGACTTCAAAAGACACTTCTGGGGTTGTGGTGGAACTCTGATCCCCAAGTCTCCACTGGGTACAGTGACTACACTGAATTCCTTGTCACTAGTCCTGTCAGCTCTGTCCCTGCTTTTATTCCCACAAGCTCATGAAAGACATTATATGTTTCAAGAAAGGAGCCTTTTCCAAATCGTTTTGCAGGTAAGGTTTTGGAAGACTCAATTGTTTTGTAATAATAAAGATTTTTTCACTTTTAGTCCCTCGGTTGTAGGAGCTGTTTCCTGGTGCTGTCAAGCAGCAGAGGAAGTGATGGAAATGTGAGGTCACCTGATTTCTACCTTTTCTCGCTTTTCTGAGAGAAAATCCAGACTAGTTTGTTCAGGCAAAACACCATCACAGAAAGGGGAGTTAGTTTGAGAGGTGATGGGGCAGGGTTGTGTTAAATGGCAGCAGTGCTGCTCTGCAGGGTGGGCACAGCCTCACCTGGGCTCAACCAGGCTCTGTCAGCAGCCAGCACCCACTCCCCACCATTTTCTGACCATTTTTCACACTCTGTGGCAGAAGCACAGACATTTAGAGGTAAAATAAGCAGGACTGCTCACTTGGCTTCGGGTTCACAGCTGCAGAGCAGGGCAGGGGGGCAGTGGTGGGGGCACAGAGGAGGGAGGGGAGAATGAAAAAGGCTTGGGAGGCACTGGGGGAAGGAGCTACAAAGATCCTGGCTGGATAAATTCAGTATATTTGACAACAAGAACAGATCCTTCACAAGACTTCCATGATACAAAATTCTTCCAGGTTTTTCTCTGGCATTGCCATACAGATATAGACAGGGTGTTTGTTTCATGGCAGATTTTTAATCAGACTCCCAAGACCATTTGCCTTAAAATGTAACTGGTGTTGCCCGAGTTCATTTCACTTAACCTCTTCTAAGATGTATATTATGAAGTGTGTTGATTTTTTTTTATGAGGTATTATTTATAAATTAGAAGTGACTTTGTTTTTATGCAATATATTGGAAAACAAAGGGATTCTGTCATTTAGACAATATCAGTCTCTTGTCTTCATGAACTGCATTAGAGATCAGAGCGAAGTGGACGCTTAAAAGATCATCAGGCTGACACTGTCCAGAAAATGTTTTCAATTGTTTGCTTGAACTTGTCTCCTCAGGGGTCTCCTTCGTCCTGCACCTCTCATTTTGTTTGTGAAACCTAGAGCTGTGGTGCTTCTCTTGTATTGAAAACTAAAAATGCAATAACAAAGCAAAAAAGCAAAGCAAAGCCATTGAAAGAGAGTACAAAATTGCTGCTATCCTGTTCCCTGGGCTCTCTGCTTAGGAGCTCTATTCACTTAAAACATTTTCTAGCTTCTGAAGCACTTGATTAAAGTCAGTTGGGAAAAAGATCAGCTCTTAAAAGTGTAATTTGTGACTCAGAAAACGTGAATAAGTCTAAATATGCAATTCCCTGTTGCTGCGTGTTCCTGGCTGTGGAGCTCGTCTGGAGAAGGTTTTCCCGTGTCACTGCAGTCTGTGCCTGCTGTGGGTGGTGTTTGTAAGGTACTCGTGGGGACAGGGTGCAGTTCATCTCCCCTGACCTCCTTCCAGTCTCCAGGGCTCTCAGAGCCTCCTCCGGAGCAGGAGCCAGGGGTCTCTCCCTTTGGCTCTGGGTGTAGGAGCCCATTTGGGGTCAGTCCTTGCTTGGCCTGGTGTTGCAGTCCCTCAGCTGAGCTGCTGCTGCTGTTTCACCAGTGTCAGGCCTCCCTCTCGGGCTCCCAGATGAGGGGGAGAACAGACCAGAACAAGCCCTACTCCCATGGATGTGTGCCAGCAAACCAGCTCTGCCTGGACAAGGTGACAATGAAACAGAACAAAGAGTGCAAGGGAACTATTTGAAGCTGACACAGATCCAACTGCACCTCCTAGAAGCAACTTTGCTACCACTGAAGCAGATGAAAATCACTTTTAGGAAATGTACCAAGTGTTCATAGCTTTTGTTCCAAATTAAAATAGATTATCTTCCAGCATGCTAACTACTTCATGTATCAATCTAATTTGTTTTTCATACTGAAGGCATCCTCTCCATGTCCTCTTTTTACTCCCCCTTTGAAGGTTACTGAAAGTCTTCTAATCTAGTAATTCCTAACACTTCTCTCTTTCTGCAAGAACAGAGTTATCACTGAATATTTTAGAGAGAGCCCCGTGCCTTGTCTCTCACACCTCCCTTCTGCAGCCCCCCTCCTTCTCTGCTGGTGCATTGTGAGAATTCTGATACTAGCAGCAGTTCTGGAGATGAGAATTCCCTCCTTCAGCTGATAGTTCCAGCCTGCCCTGGGGCTGCTCTCCAGAGCTGTGGTATAATACACAGACAGGGGAGCCTTTTCAAACTCTAAACGGAATATTTAGCTGCCGGGGCCTTAGCCCCTCTCTTCCCTCCATGCATCACAGCAAATTAAGAGCTGTTTCTGAAATTACTCTGATGCTGTTCTAGAAAAGTAGTTGTTTGGTTTGTGTTTTTTTTTCCCTCAAGCAATTGTAATATCAAATGTCAAATCTTTAGATGATTTTGGAAGTGCGGAAAGACTTTTGATATTGTAATTCTTGGCAAAGCATTGGTGTGCCACTAATGCAGATGGGCTGACATGTGAGACTACCAACTGCATGGATTAAAACTCTTCCAGAATCACTGGATTTCCTAAATACTGCTCACACAATGCAAACAGCAACCCTATGTTGCCATATTCAGGTATGTAGCAGCTGTATTTTTAGTATTTTATATATATCTTTATATATACCTATAAAAATAAATAAAAATCATGTATGTGGTGACATACATATGACATATAAATTCCCTCCTGAACAAAAGAGCCTGTTCCAATGTCTGGCCATCCTTTTAGTGAAGAATTTTTTTCCCAATATCCAGTCCAAACCTCTCTTGGTGAAACTTGGGGCCATTTCCTCTTCTCCTATTGCTGGTTACCTGGGAATTATTTGGGCAATCGGTATTTCAGAGGAATAGGTCTCCCTGCTAATCTGATTAGCAGGGTAAAGTCTTTTCAGAAATGTGCATTTTCTTTAGACTGAGATATTGGGGCAGTTAACTGGCTTCATTTCTATTCCCATGCTTGTACTACAAAGGACTGACCTTTGTAGAAAATCAGCCCATTAATTGTGTTATGATAGCTAGAGGAGGAGAGGATCTACTTGAAACCTTAAAACAGTGAGGTAAGCAAGCATCTCAAAACGCACAATCAAATAAAAAATCTATATGACCTCCATCCACCAAGAAGTGGCACAGAACCAGGAAACAAAGGCACAGGCATGGGCAGCCACAACTTTAAAAACACCAAAAAATGCCTCTGGATGAAAAGGAAGAAGCAAAAAAATTTCCATATGTGAGAACAGAGGTCATAACAACAGCAAAGAAAAACTAGATCAATAATCAGAACAGCAGTAATCAGAATTTACACATAAGAAACAATCAGAATTGAAGAAAAAGTGATACTCTGATATTGCACTTTGGTTTCTGTGGTCTCAGTAAACACTCAGAGCATATTGACAAAATCATTAACAACGCGGTGGTGTAAAACACGTCACAGATTTAAAGGCTAAGCCCCAAGAGTGCTCAGGTAGAGGTTTGTCCCTGCTAAACTGAACAATATAGGAGCCAAATCTCCCCGGTCACTCTAACCACCCCAGGCATGGGCATCTGCAGAGGGGAATCCTGATCCCCCATTCCTGCCTCTCTTACCCTGCATGGAGTGAAGGGCACCGAGTGTGACTCTGGGCTCCAGCTCTCTTTGGGCAAACACAGGGCCTAGGAAGGCACAAACCCTGGTAATTATGGCACAGACAAAGGTGATTCACTTCAAATGAGTAATCTGCAGAGTGCAGTGCAGTGCAAAATCCCCTCATTCAATTCTGGTGTTGGACTAATCTCTGAGCACCTTGCATTGTTCATAATTTGTTCAATGGCAAAACTCAGTGCCCTGTAAATGCCCAGAGTTATTTTTTATGAAGAATCCCACCTTAAAAGCACGTGCTGCAGTTCTGTGGTCTGGTTAAGGGCATGTCCTGCAGTCAAAGGGGTTTATTCAGGTGAACACCCTGGGATCTGCAGGGTCCTCTACCAAATTCTACCACTCAAAGCATTGATGGCTGAGCAGCTTCACAGAGGTCACAGCTGAAGGGAGCACACTGAGACATGGCTTCTGAGGATGCGAAAGATGTCCAGCCAGTCCCACAAATCACTGTCCTGGGGCACATTTCCCTTCTTTTGAAAAGTTCAGGGTCCCAGCTCCTCTTCAGCCTGCCTGTCTTTGCTGCTGGTACGCAAAGGCAGCTGTGAGTGAGGAACAAGCTCAGCAGAAACATCTGCACCATTCAAATTGTTTGGGCAACTTAAAATGTACTAATAGCTCTTGTTTGTTTATTTAAAGATGAATGGGACTTAAACAGGCTTGCAAAAAGTAGTACTCAGTTAATAAAAGCAGGAAATATGGCACAGATTTTCCTAGATTTACCTGTCACTTAAATGTGTGTTGGTCAGTAATACTTTAAGCAATATGAATATTTGTCATAAGTACCGTCTTTTCTTTCAGTCCCATAACTACTGGGCATACTGCTAAATATGATGTTTTAGTAAATATTTACAACTCTTATGCTGGCATCTTAGGGGAGTTTTAAGTAATCAAGATCCAGTCCAATATTTGATGTTTGCTGAGACCATGTGTGAGTGGCTGAGTCTGTCCTGTCTGGAGTTCCTTAAAATCTGAGTTTCCTTTTCCCATACATTACAATAATAAAATCAAGTAAGTAATAATGTACGAAACCTCCCCATTGTGTCTTTCCAGCGTGATACAATATTCTGCTACAAAAACAATTCCAGGGAAATGTGGTTTCCTGTTTTCCTTTTCCAGTGTTTTTGGACAGCTGTGACATGTCAGCTGTGTTCAAAACTGTAAGTGCAATATTTACTACCTCTAGTGAATAAAATATGTGTGGAAAAAGAGGAATGTAATAATGATAAGAGGATAACAGTGTAGTCACAAGGTAAATTCCTTTTTGTCATTCAGACCTAACAGAAAGAATTTTGAGCAGGCACCTTTCTTGTACGAAAAGCAAAATTTAAAACACAGGTGCGTTTAGAAACTGAGATAATAAAGTGAATGAACTTAGAACAAAGGATTAAGAACTCAGAAAGTCACTGACTCTTGCCCTAGAGTTACTTTAAATTTGGGCACAGTGCATGAGACAATCACTTAGATGTTATTGGCTGCCCTGCAATTCTGGCAGTGGGATTTAATGGAATGTGTCACCTGAATGCTGCAATTCCCTGTCTGGTGGAAGAGCAGCCCAGCCCTGGGAGCACCTTGGGAGGGTGGCAAGAGCCCAAAGGGGTGAGACCATGGAATGAATCCTCTGGGATCAATCTGCCCCTCCAGTGGGGATGGCAAACAGAAAGAGGCCATGGCCACAAGGAAATTAATTTTCCCCAACCTACCCATGTTTAATCCAAAGAAAATCTATTTCCTGCGTGTGGGATAGGTTTTTGTGCTGGAGATTGCTGTGACACAAGGATGGTCTTTGGCTGCTCCTGCTGATTTCTCCCGGTTCACAGGAGCTGGAAGATTGAATGCATTTCCTCAGTATTCAGACATGGCAAGCCCTGGTAATTAGCTGTCCCAGAGCTGGATTATTAGTAAGCTATAAAAATTCTCTGATTTCCATCAACAAATACAGTTTCCAGTCATTATAGTCTGCAAGAATAGCATCAATTTATCTGAAATTTTCTTCTCCTAAGCATCAGTAGGAAGAGTTATTCCCACATGAATTTAGAAGGATGATTAGAAAGAGACTTTTTCAAGATGGCTTTAAAATGAAGCAGGAAGACCTAAGAATGTAAATCATGTTCTATGGGAAGAAAAAAAAAAAGTAGATTAGGCTGGGAATGCAAATCATATTCAAGGGAAAAATTCAGATCAATATTAGAATCTGCCTTGTGTGACTGCAGTAGCATAAAATTATCTGCTGAGCTGCCTGTAAAAATGACAGGGGAGAGAAGAAAAAGATTTCAAGCAAAAGCTGGCTTGTTGATAATTTGGAGCAATTAAGCTAAATTTTAACCCAAATTGAGGGTAAAATCTTTTATGAAAACAGATGCAGAATACTTGTGGAAAATGTCAGGTACAATCTGATTTCATTGTTGCAGCAAAATGAAGTATAAGATATTTGAGAGGTAGGGAAAAGAACTTGAATTTCTGGGCAATGGAAGCTTCATTTTCAGATGTTCAATTAGGGAACAAATCAGTGACCTCATTTTTCCAAGATAATGTCTGACTTTAAAGGAGAGATGCCAAACTTCGGTAGACATATTCTGGGCAAATTTCATTTAGGAAAGGTTTTCATTATTACACAACATTAACTGGAATTAATAAGAATTTCCTCATTGAGGAACAATTAGAATAATAGGTATTAAACAAAACCAACCAATGGTACAAACAAAACCCTGCCTACTTCAGCTTTACTTTTTGGAACAGAAACAGAATTCCCAAACTCCTCAGCCTCCAGTTCCTGCAGATCTTGAACAGTTCCAGATTTCAGAGGATTTTTTTTTTTGCTGTGAAATAAAGCTTCCTACAAGTCAGGGAGCCTTTGCTCCACTTCCATGAGGATTCTGATAACCCTATTTTTTAAAAATTTATTGTCAGATCCCCAACCAGGGCAAGATTTCAGATTCCTTGATTTAGAGTTGTGCTCTGACCTCCTCCAGCTGCCTCCAAAGTCTGATCTCTCCGGGCAGGTAAGTCTCCCTCATTCTGGCTAAAATATGTGACAGTACGTGCTGAGGTTGGACATTTGCTGAAATGAAGTATTTCATTTCATGAAGTAGTGGTGTGAAACATTTGCTAAACTGATATTTTCTGAGCACCTCGTGAGGGTTTTTTGAAAATTTGTGACAGGAATGGCTAAGTTTAGGCAGCTTTGCAAGTGGTGCCTTTCCCAAAGGAAATACAATTTTCAATGTATTTGTCTAAAATTTATTAGAAATGCTGTTTTAAATTTTCAGTGGGGATGGAAAGGAAAAAGTAATTTGTTTAGTAATGTAGGTGAAAAAGAAGCTTGTTCGTCACACGAAATATCATTTGAGATGTCCTTGTTTTCAGTGTTTTAACATTATGACAACAGCACTTTAATAGAAAAAGTCACTCATGACTTCTTCTGTGTGAGCCTTCAGTGGTGGCCAGATGTGTAGACAGCTTTGTTCACTAACAACTTATGGAAAAACATGGTTACAGGGCACTATTACACTGGACTAATAAATCTGCAGGTCCTGACTTCAGAAATGTTCCAAATTCTCTTTCATGGAAAGTATCCAGAGTCCATTATTTAATCAATCTTGACAAAACTAAGTTGCAGGAGGTTACTGTTGATGGTATGAATTTCATGAAAAGAGCAGGATGGTTAAAACTGTCTTTTTTGAGCAAAAGGTGGTTCTCTGCAAAGGTTTTCATGCTTATATGAAGCATGAAGCAGTGAGCCATCATACAGGGAAAGGGGAATTCAGGATGTCCATCATCTCTGCAATTCCATGCTGCTGCTGGATAAGCACCAAGGCTCGGGCTACAAATCGGCAGGAGAAATTATTTCAATCTTCAGCTGCAGGGTTAGAATGAAAACTCTATCTTCCAAAAGTTGGTTTTGCTTCATAGCACATTGCCACTCTCTTCCTTGTTTGCCTGGAGAAGGACGTACTTGGAAATTCCTGACTAGGCATAGTGGAAGAGGGGTGGGGAAGAGTCTCCTCCCTTTCCCTTTCCCTTTCCCTTTCCCTTTCCCTTTCCCTTTCCCTTTCCCTTTCCCTTTCCCTTTCC